>JASANE010026108.1:0-39533 GCA_030248225.1 Trileptium ribeirensis
TTCTGAAGGAGCAATGGGTGCGCAAACAGGATCCAGCCGAAGATAGATACACAGCCAATAACACAGCCAGACGTTAGCAGCTGAAGCAGAATTTTCTACATCAAACCAACGCCGACAAAATCATATAGCTGAACTGATGGAAGCATCATAACGAAAAATTGCTGTGAAATTGTTGTATTCTTACAAATATTAATACGTAAGGAAACAGAACCGTTACTCTTCACCCGTGGGGCCATAAATGAATGGAAAGATGCAACATTATGAATGTATCAAAAACGAAGAGTATAAAGATTGACGGAGAGTGTTATATTTGTAATGTTCTCGAGATGGACGATCAATGATTTTTAATTTGATCATGAAAAGCGCAGCTCAGTGCTTAAAACAAATAAAGACTGTAGCTATTGAGACCATAGCTAGCAGCACCAATACACACACACACTCACTGCTCGGTTTCCTTGAAAACTTGGGATGCCCCCAGGCTGTCCATGAGTTCTTGGAATTGTTCTTCTTCACTTGAACCGCCGTAATTCGTCATTCGATATCTTTTGTCTGCTATAATCTGGAATAAAAGTGTTTGTGTTTGCTTCTTGAAATATTGTCATCTGTCAATCCATGTTTTGGCTAATACAGCAATTAATATTTCACAACTTAATACCTAGTGTTCATAATGAAAAATTTTGTAGAAAAAAAGTATGACAGTTGCTAATACTAATATGACGTCACTTATATGACGATGACGTTCGTTTTTGGGCTTAGCCATCTAAGGTTGCCGCTGGTGTAACCCAATCTTCTTTGGGGATATCGCCTCCGCACTTCCCACGGTTTCTTGGGGGATCTCCGCTATGGGCTCTGTAACAACATATCATATCAAAACAGCAGTCGGAGCTTCTTGGAGCAAAAGACAAACATTGATCAGGATATTTTATAATTAGCAGCTCATATCGTTTCTGACACCAACATATTAATGTACCACTATCGTGATAACGTGGTGAAGCATATGTACACATACGACTTTTGCGTGTACAGCCAATACAGCCAGCTTATACGTCGATATGCTATATATGGATATTGCACAATACCGCGCAAGTTAGAACTAACACGGGCAATAAGATTCTCATGCCCGAAAACCCCAAACGTGCAAGCTATCAGTCTCCTAGGACGACACAATAAAATTAGGAATTTTGGGTCGAGGAACCACGAAGGGTGGCAAGAACCGGAGCTTCAATGGAAAACCAAAAAATGCGCATCGGCATTTAGCATTTTACTATGAAGCAACCAAATAAAAAAATTCGAAAGTTAAGATAAAAATACCTTGCTTCCGTGAAGGGTACTAAAATGGGGTAAAAACCCTCATTTTGACCTATGACCCCGAACCACGGTTGTGCAATACCCCCGTACCCATGGAACCATATGTCACAGATCAAAATCAACATGCACAATGAGTTGGCCATCCCGAAAACCCCAAAGTGGAATCTTTTCAGGAAGTCAGAAAGAAATTTTCGAATTTTGGGTCGAAGAGCCACGAAGGGTGCCATAGCACAAACCCCATAACTCCAGAACCGAAGCCTCAACCGGAAAACAAAAATGTGCATCGGCATTTATCATTTTACTATGTAATAAAACCAACCAAATAAAAAATCGAAAGTTGAGATAAAAATAACCTTGCTTCCATGAAGGGTACAAAAATGAGATAAAAACACTCAGTTTGACCTCTGACCCCTAACCATGGGGGCACCATACCCCTATACCCATGGAACCATATGTCACACAGCAAAACCAATACCGGCAATAACTTTCCTACGCCTGAAAACCACTAAGTGAAACTTTTCATCCGCCCAGAACGTCAGAGAAAATTTTCAAAGTTTGGGTCGAGGAACCGTGGGGGCGCCACACCCCTGTACCAGAAATCCATAACTCCAGGACCGGAGCCTTAATGGAAAAACAAAAAAATGCGCATCGTCATTTATCATTTTACTATGAAATAAAATCAACCAGAGAATTAAATTCGAAAGTTATGATAAAAATAACCTTGCTTCCGTGAAGGGTACTAAAATCGGGCAAAATTTTGCACAAAACCTACCCTTTGACCCCTGACCATGGAGCCAGACACCAAATCAAAAAAGACTCGGGGATGTACACGGTAAATCGATTATGCTGGTTCGAATGAGTCCAAGATCATGCAATTCGGTTAATTCATTCCCGAGTTATGGCCGATCACACACACAAACACACATAATATAAAAGCTGCCACCCCTGGAATCTCCACTACATTACAGTAGTCGCAGTAGTAGTAGTAGCGCAAGTAGTTTTACAAGTTCGACATACATCTTCATCAGTGGGACTTTCAGGTTGAGCAGAGACATTGTCATCAAGAGCGTCCATTGTTTCTGCGCTGTTGATGAACTTGTTTACGGATTCTGTTTCTTCTTCGGCGTTCGGAATTTCTAGACCCAGAAATGCCCCTGAAATTGTGAATATTTAAATTGTTAAAAGACAATTTTCCAAGCATTGCAAACATATTTGACTATATTTGCATATAGCCGATACTGAAATTAGAGTATTAGATAAAATAAAAAATGTTTACGTATATATATGTTCAAACTGTTGATGAACGTTAAATGTATAAATTCTTAAACCAAGTTTAAATCGGCATAATACATGTCAGGAGAAATACGTTTTATGCGAGTTCTTAATAGCTCGAACCACAACTAGTTGATTTACTAAAGCTTACCGAAACCGCGAACAAATTCGTCCATCGTAAGAAAGCCGTTCCCGTCTTCATCCAAGCTGTCGAAAACGTTTTCCAGTTGTTCAGGATCCAATCCTGGCAATTCGTCGTTTAGTCTCTGAAACAGAAGATATGACTAATCTTATGATGACTTATATATTAAGATATGAACAATACATTGCTGTTATTGCTACTGGTTTCCGATAAAGATAGTTCGCTATAGCAATTAAAACACAAGAAATGAAATATGTTGTGTTGTTGTTGAATTGTCACAGCCATCAGGATGTGAAATTGTTATCGGGTTTTGTCTGACTGTACATGTTAACTGTGCATCTTGACAATTACTGGACCGTGGTATACAAGGACTCTTTTTGCTGTATATACATAATGTAACTGGTCGTACCATTGCACCGTGCATTAAAATAAAGTTTATCCAAACCCTAATAGGAACATTCTATATACCTTTACCATCGGGATGGGGGATTAACATTCAATACTTTCATTATGTGTTCCTAACTTGATAATAGAACGATTAGGCATTAACTTGGTGTTATAATTCCCAAATTATTAAGTGAAACTTGTTTATATATGCATTTCATTTCGCCTTCTGTAAAACCATAAATTCAATTGATGGGATGATATAACACAAAGATGTTGTTGAATGGTACATATTGTGTGCCTAAATGTGTGAGTATACTAGGTGGCGTCCGCCATAGTTGTTCAATATCGCAAACTGAATCGTGATTTTTTCTATTGTTTATACGTAGCAAGTTTATTGAACGCCAGTCAGCAACGGTCGAAAGAAAATTACGTGTCGGCCCATTTCTGCATTCGGCAAGTTTTATTCGCGTTCATCAAATGACGTGCTGAACAACTGTTTTCGATATTATAAAAATGCGGAACCAAATTAAATTGGAAACAGGTTTTCAAGCGTATGTGGTCACTTATTTGCAGTGCTAAATCATAAATTAGTTACTGAGAACAGTGCCTACGTGTTTTTGTGTTGTACTACAAATAGTGTAAGATAAAATTATGATTTGTGCGCAGACACCACTTTTGAAACTGTGAACTGACTTGAGAAATGAACAATGCTTGTGTACGCAGCAAAAGTTTACTCACGCATAAATCGTGCTTTAATATCCAGATATATTTAATTTTAATTTAAATAAAGTATTTACAAAATTGATTCATTTAATTGAAATTACCTGAGTGTTAGGTAGGTATATCAGGATATAAGGACGGGTAGGAGAGTATTTAATGTTTTCCAGTTTAAAAAAGGCTCATACTAAGATACCATGGCTTTTATTGTTTTACTTGGCTTCATCACCAAGGGTCATCTCAAGCTCTTTAAGAGGGTCGTTTACATTGTTAAGTGTATTAACGAATAGTCACAAGAAACACTCCTGCCCTCTTTGTTTGAGAGCAGGGTAGGGGTTGAACAAATAGCATTTTACGTATTAATATCAGCACATAGTTTTGTTTTTTAAGGTGCGTTCAAACGTCAAACCTTTTGCTCAAATTTTGATCAAAGTTTTAACTCAAAAAGTTTGACGTGTGAACACAGTTATAGTTTCGACAGTAACTAGGTAGGTCGTTATCGCATGTTACATTTTTAGAGCACGTAAGCTTAAGTGGTTGAATCATAGCAGTGCGGTGATATCATTCCTTTCAAAACCTTTGCACACTTAGGGTAGACACTTAGGGTAGACACTAGGGTTAGGGATAGCATAGAATGGGGATAGCATAGAATAGGGATAGCGTAGAATAGGGATAGCGTGGAATATTGATAGCGTACAACAGAGATAGCGTAGAATAGGGATAGCGTAGAAAAGAATAGCGTAGAATAGGGATAGCGTAGGATATGGATAGGGTAGAATAGGGATATCGTAGAGTAGGGATAGCGTGGAAAAGGGATAGCGTAAAGTGGGGCTAGCGTCGAAGAGGGATAGCGTAGAATAGCGATGGCGTAGAAAACGGATAGCGTAGAATAGGGATAGCGTAGAATAGAGACAGCGTAGAATAGGGATAGCGTAGAATTGGACTAGCGTTGAATAGGAATAGCGTAGATTAGTGATAGCGTAGAATGGCGATAGCATAGAAAAGGGATAGCGTAGAATAGTGATACCATACAATAGGGATAGCATAAAATAGGGATAGCGTAGAATAGCGATAGCGTAGAATAGGGCAGTAGACAATTGTATTAACGTTTATTCGCAAACTTTAGCACATTATGCTATTACAAACTATAAACATTACACTGGACTCTTAAAATTAAAAAAAAACGGTATTCACATCTACCCAAAAGTTATGCGAAATAAAAACAGTGAATCGTATCGAACTATACTATCGAAATTAGATTACTTAATAAAAAACATACCTTTAGGATTTATTACAGAAATTTTTGCTTTGTTTTTGCGTTTCTGCTAAATTTTCACAGGCTAGAAGGCTAAGGCAACGCTAAGGGGCCAAAGTGCAATGCATGCCATACCGTTCTCGATATACTAAGCCTAAGCCTTAGCTTTAGCATAAGCTTATCTTCGTATTTGAGACTTATACTAAGCCTAGCTTAAGCTGGGTGGCGGCCGCCCGGCTGAACTTCCCGCTCTAAGCTATTCTTTTTTCTAAATGTATAACGTGTTGCACCTCTGGGTTACCTGGGCCGATTGATACTTTTGTTTCTTAACAATTTTGGATTCAATTTTCTACATTTTTATTTTTTTGATCCCCTGGATTCGCAACCCATCCCCCGTGTCCGCTAAATATATTTCAAAATTAAGGTTATTTGTTTGAAATATTAAACTTCTGTCATAGTTAATACCTTTTTTGTAAAGTTAAGTAAATTTTTATTGTAGTATAATCAAAATTTTAAATATTTGGATCGTATAATCTAAAATTTTTTGTTTAAGTCAGTGTATTTTTATAAATCGTGATTCTATAAAATTTACACTAAAACATACTTCAGAAAGGCACCCCTGAGATTTAAGGTGAAACTAAAATGGCCAAGAAATATTATTTACCTGCATATCTCGCTTATTTATAAATCCATTATTTTCAACATCACACGCGTAAAATAGATCTTTGGCTTTATTCAATGCCATCGTGGTAGCCTCTTCCCCATCGCTAATTTCTGCCATTCTATTATATTTTAGCTATAGCTTTTATTCTAGTGTATGAGGTAGTTACTTTTATAATTTAATTAACTAAATTTTATATGATCAACTGATTTTATATGATTTTATACATACATAACTAAATTTTATATGATCAACTGATTTTATATGATTTTATACATACATAACTAAATTTTATATGGTCAACTGATTTTATATGATTTTATACATACTTAACTAAATTTTATATGATCAACTGATTTTATATGATTTTATACATACATAACTAAATTTTATATGATCAACTGATTTTATATGATTTTATACATACATTCAATTGAGTTTAAGATATATTTGTGTAATTATTTACGCATATAATTCCATATGATAGTAAATATTTAATATATAATGTTGATAATATTGACAATAAATATTGATATATAAATGGTGATGAATAAAGAGAGTTGTAGGCAAAATCGACGTATCGATGTCAGTCTGGTAACACCTACATTTCGAAGGGGTTCGGAAACATACATTAGGTGGGCCGCCTATGTACACGAGGATAACTATCCAAAAGACCCAGTATTATAACCGTTGGGTTGAAAACCCTAGTTCACTACAACCATTAATTCGTCCGTTACTGCTGCATTAGTTGGAATTGGCGTGTGCCATTAGGAATAACTGAATAAGTTAGGTCACTGACAGTAGCTAGAAGCCTATAATAATTTACTCCGAGCGCGCTCCAGCGGTAATGGTTTAACTTCGAAAACACGCTTTTACTACAAGGTAATTTTTGGTGGTAAGTTTGCAGTAGCAATTTAAGGACAGTGCGCAATAATATTTAGAACTTATTTGTGCAAGACACATTTAGCACAAACCAAGAGTTCGATTATATTTTTTCGCGTGGTAATAGCCATGATAAAAAATTCATATAACGCTATCAAACCATGGCTAAGATTATGTGGTAGTTTTTCGGGTACTTCGCCAGGTTGTTTGAGGATGTGTATCGAATGCTCGATAAGTTTACTTTGCTGTGCGAGGTATCATCATGCCAATGATCAGTAATATAACAGCAGTAATAGTAAACACAAATAAGTATTGCTCTATTGCTTAAAACCCTCTCCCCGTTCAATTATGATGTAAACTTCGGTGCGAAGTCTCACTAGAATAAATATTACTTACTATACGAAGCTTGGTCTGTCCAGTAGGAACTATAGTCCATGGCTATAACATACTACGCGACTCGGGCGTCGAATTCCCAACTACCGTGAAAATCGCACTTGAATTATTGTCATTTTAAAAACAAAAATAAGAGAAAACACAATAAATCTGTATGCTTGGCAAAGTAATACGCAGAGATATATTAACAGCCACCAGCGCACAAAAGCTTGGTGAAAATTTATTTGGACCCTCGGTGTCATACATATAGCTGAGAGTTAGCTAAAAGTAGTAAAAGGCACAACTAGGACGATATTTCTGCATTCAATTAGTATTTGGAAACTGCCATGTACAGAACATCAACTTGGTCATACTATAGACTCGTAGATAAAAACAAGGCTGAACCAAATTCTATCGCTAGAGACGACTCATTGATGCTCAGTACGATTCCCAAAAATCACTGGTTGTATATGGATATTCTTACTATGGCTCATTCAAGTCACGCAGACTATGGGAAAAATAAGCATGATCTCTATATAAAGCACTCGCCAACATTCGACCAATAAACATGTTTGTGTACAGGCCAGATACTGCGGTTCTATATTAGTTTATTTTGCCATCTCAGTAATGACCGAATATTTCGACTCTTGTGCAATGATGCCAACCTCACGATATGGAAAATAAACATAGTCACTTTTTAAATACTGTTTGCCAACATTCGACAAATAAACATGTTTGTGTACAGACCAGATAATGCGGTTCTATATTAGTTTATTTTGCCATCTCAGTAATGACCGAATATTTCGACTCTTGTGCAATGATGCCAACCTGACGATATGGAAAATAAACATAGTCACTTTTTAAATAATGTTTACCAACATTCGACAAATGAACATGTTTGTCTACAGGCCAGACACTGCGGTTCTATATTAGTTTATTTTGCCATCTCAGCAATGACCGAATATTTCGACTGTTGTGCAATGATGCCAACCTGACGATATGGAAAATAAACATAGTCACTTTTTAAATACTGTTTGCCAACATTCGACAAATAAACATGTTTGTGTACAGGCCAGATAATGCGGTTCTATATTAGTTTATTTTGCCATCTCAGTAATGACCGAATATTTCGACTCTTGTGCAATGATGCCAACCTGACGATATGGAAAATAAACATAGTCACTTTTTAAATACTGTTTGCCAACATTCGACAAATAAACATGTTTGTGTACAGGCCAGATAATGCGGTTCTATATTAGTTTATTTTGCCATCTCAGTAATGACCGAATATTTCGACTCTTGTGCAATGATGCCAACCTGACGATATGGAAAATAAACATAGTCACTTTTTAAATACTGTTTACCAACATTCGACAAATGAACATGTTTGTGTACAGACCAGATAATGCGGTTCTATATTAGTTTATTTTGCCATCTCAGCAATGACCGAATATTTCGACTGTTGTGCAATGATGCCAACCTGACGATATGGAAAATAAACATAGTCACTTTTTAAATAATGTTTACCAACATTCGACAAATGAACATGTTTGTCTACAGGCCAGACACTGCTGTTCTATATTAGTTTATTTTGCCATCTCAGCAATGACCGAATATTTCGACTGTTGTGCAATGATGCCAACCTGACGATATGGAAAATAAACATAGTCACTTTTTAAATACTGTTTACCAACATTCGACAAATGAACATGTTTGTGTACAGACCAGATAATGCGGTTCTATATTAGTTTATTTTGCCATCTCAGTAATGACCGAATATTTCGACTCTTGTGCAATGATGCCAACCTGACGATATGGAAAATAAACATAGTCACTTTTTAAATAATGTTTACCAACATTCGACAAATGAACATGTTTGTCTACAGGCCAGACACTGCGGTTCTACATTAGTTTATTTTGCCATCTCAGCAATGACCGAATATTTCGACTGTTGTGCAATGATGCCAACCTGACGATATGGAAAATAAACATAGTCACTTTTTAAATACTGTTTGCCAACATTCGACAAATAAACATGTTTGTGTACAGGCCAGATAATGCGGTTCTATATTAGTTTATTTTGCCATCTCAGTAATGACCGAATATTTCGACTCTTGTGCAATGATGCCAACCTGACGATATGGAAAATAAACATAGTCACTTTTTAAATACTGTTTGCCAACATTCGACAAATAAACATGTTTGTGTACAGGCCAGATAATGCGGTTCTATATTAGTTTATTTTGCCATCTCAGTAATGACCGAATATTTCGACTCTTGTGCAATGATGCCAACCTGACGATATGGAAAATAAACATAGTCACTTTTTAAACACTGTTTGCCAACATTCGACAAATAAACATGTTTGTGTACAGGCCAGATAATGCGGTTCTATATTAGTTTATTTTGCCATCTCAGCAATGACCGAATATTTCGACTGTTGTGCAATGATGCCAACCTGGCGATATGGAAAATAAACATAGTCACTTTTTAAATAATGTTTACCAACATTCGACAAATGAACATGTTTGTCTACAGGCCAGACACTGCGGTTCTATATTAGTTTATTTTGCCATCTCAGCAATGACCGAATATTTCGACTGTTGTGCAATGATGCCAACCTGACGATATGGAAAATAAACATAGTCACTTTTTAAATACTGTTTACCAACATCCGACAAATGAACATGTTTGTGTACAGACCAGATAATGCGGTTCTATATTAGTTTATTTTGCCATCTCAGTAATGACCGAATATTTCGACTCTTGTGCAATGATGCCAACCTGACGATATGGAAAATAAACATAGTCACTTTTTAAATAATGTTTACCAACATTCGACAAATGAACATGTTTGTCTACAGGCCAGACACTGCGGTTCTATATTAGTTTATTTTGCCATCTCAGCAATGACCGAATATTTCGACTGTTGTGCAATGATGCCAACCTGACGATATGGAAAATAAACATAGTCACTTTTTAAATACTGTTTGCCAACATTCGACAAATAAACATGTTTGTGTACAGGCCAGATAATGCGGTTCTATATTAGTTTATTTTGCCATCTCAGTAATGACCGAATATTTCGACTCTTGTGCAATGATGCCAACCTGACGATATGGAAAATAAACATAGTCACTTTTTAAATACTGTTTGCCAACATTCGACAAATAAACATGTTTGTGTAAAGGACAGATAATGCGGTTCCATATTAGTTATTTTGCCACCAACCCCCACATTTCCCCACTCTTCTTATGTGCCCCTGCGATATGGATCTGTCCTTTTTATATTACTGTTTGCCACATTTCCTACCCCGATTTTGCTATATCAGTAATTAACTAATATTTTGACTCTTGTGCAATGATGCCAACCTGACGACATGGAAAATAAACATAGTCACTTTTTAAATAATGTTTGCCAACATTCGACAAATAAACATGTTTGTGTACAGGCCAGATAATGCGGTTCTATATTAGTTTATTTTGCCATCTCAGTAATGACCGAATATTTCGACTCTTGTGCAATGATGCCAACCTGACGATATGGAAAATAAACATAGTCACTTTTTAAATACTGTTTGCCAACATTCGACAAATAAACATGTTTGTGTACAGGCCAGATAATGCGGTTCTATATTAGTTTATTTTGCCATCTCAGTAATGACCGAATATTTCGACTCTTGTGCAATGATGCCAACCTGACGATATGGAAAATAAACATAGTCACTTTTTAAATACTGTTTGCCAACATTCGACAAATAAACATGTTTGTGTACAGGCCAGATAATGCGGTTCTATATTAGTTTATTTTGCCATCTCAGTAATGACCGAATATTTCGACTCTTGTGCAATGATGCCAACCTGACGATATGGAAAATAAACATAGTCACTTTTTAAATACTGTTTGCCAACATTCGACAAATAAACATGTTTGTGTACAGGCCAGATACTGCGGTTCTATATTAGTTTATTTTGCCATCTCAGTAATGACCGAATATTTCGACTCTTGTGCAATGATGCCAACCTGACGATATGGAAAATAAACATAGTCACTTTTTAAATACTGTTTGCCAACATTCGACAAATAAACATGTTTGTGTACAGGCCAGATAACTGCGGTTCTATATTAGTTTATTTTGCCATCTCAGTAATGACCGAATATACCCCCCCCCCCTTCGACTCTTGTGCAATGATGCCAACCTGACGATATGGAAAATAAACATAGTCACTTTTTAAACACTGTTTGCCAACATTCGACAAATAAACATGTTTGTGTACAGGCCAGATAATGCGGTTCTATATTAGTTTATTTTGCCATCTCAGTAATGACCGAATATTTCGACTCTTGTGCAATGATGCCAACCTGACGATATGGAAAATAAACATAGTCACTTTTTAAATACTGTTTGCCAACATTCGACAAATAAACATGTTTGTGTACAGGCCAGATAATGCGGTTCTATATTAGTTTATTTTGCCATCTCAGTAATGGCCGAATATTTCGACTCTTGTACAATGATGCCAACCTGACGATATGGAAAATAAACATAGTCACTTTTTAAATACTGTTTGCCAACATTCGACAAATAAACATGTTTGTGTACAGGCCAGATAATGCGGTTCTATATTAGTTTATTTTGCCATCTCAGTAATGACCGAATATTTCGACTCTTGTGCAATGATGCCAACCTGACGATATGGAAAATAAACATAGTCACTTTTTAAACACTGTTTGCCAACATTCGACAAATAAACATGTTTGTGTACAGGCCAGATAATGCGGTTCTATATTAGTTTCTTTTGCCATCTCAGTAATGACCGAATATTTCGACTCTTGTGCAATGATGCCAACCTGACGATATGGAAAATAAACATAGTCACTTTTTAAATACTGTTTGCCAACATTCGACAAATAAACATGTTTGTGTACAGGCCAGATAATGCGGTTCTATATTAGTTTATTTTGCCATCTCAGTAATGACCGAATATTTCGACTCTTGTGCAATGATGCCAACCTGACGATATGGAAAATAAACATAGTCACTTTTTAAATACTGTTTGCCAACATTCGACAAATAAACATGTTTGTGTACAGGCCAGATACTGCGGTTCTATATTAGTTTCTTTTGCCATCTCAGCAATGACCGAATATTTACGTTGTTTAGCGACACCATGGGGCAATTTCTGCGTTATAAAGTGTCTAAAATTTGGTTTAAAATGTGCAATTTAAGCAGTGACAAATAATTTGTACTTCTGGATTCTTCTTAGAAAATCAGAAAATAACATAGTAATTAGCCTAACAAATGATAGTTGTTTAGTAAACCCAATTAAAATGTTTTCCAACTAGCATAAATCAATCAGAAATTTCGCCAAAACATGGTTAGAACCAGGCACAATTATAAATAATTATATTAATAATACTTAACATATATCAGAATTGTAGCCAAGCTGCAACATGTCGCCCCCCCTGTACCGCCATCCCTACCCATCTGTGGAGATACAGTAAAACAAAGCACATACAGTAAAGTACTTTATAGGTTATACTTTAGGTTCCGAATTAAAATTGCGCTCATTAGAAAATTCAGGGTTCACCCCTGGGTAAATTTCAGGATGCAGTCGTGATAAAAAAGGATAAACATGCAATTGGCACTAAGTGACAATCCGGGTTATTATGCCGAAGCATTGTCTGTAGGCTGGCCGTGGTGATTGCCCAACACACCACCCATCATCTTATCCGGCTAGACCAAAGTCTAGTGCCTGTTTAACGCATAGGTACTGCGAAGCAATTGTGGCTGATTCCCATGCCCAAGGAGATTAGCGCTACCACTGGATTTGCACTCCTGACTTCATGATTATGAAGCAGGCGCTTTAACCACTCGGCCACGCCGTTCTACACTCGTTATACATGTTGCATTTGCACTATGAACGGATATGTTTTTTTGGGTAAGAAGATACCGAGGAGATCATACAAGCAAATTAGAAATGAGCAGACCAGAGCAGCCTAGAGGTTTACACGAGTATCACCAACCACACTTTTCCTGGTGTGACGCAACCTACCCCACCTACACCCTCCGTCCGTCGTAAGAGCGTGAAAAATGGGTGGAGAAGGTTGCAATGTCGCCCAGTTATTTCAGCACCCCACCTGTGAACGAACCCCTCAAGGGCCACCATCCTATAATAATTTACCAAGCCTATAATAATTTACTGAATACCTGAATAAGTTAGGTCACTGACAGTGGGTAGAAGCCTATAATAATTTACTCCGAGTGCGCTCCAGCGGTAATGGTTTAACTTCGAAAACACGCTTTTACTACAAGGTAATTTTTGGTGGTAAGTTTGCAGTAGCAATTTAAGGACAGTGCGCAATAATATTTAGAACTTATTTGTGCAAGACACATTTAGCACAAACCAAGAGTTCGATTATATTTTTTCGCGTGGTAATAGCCATGATAAAAAATTCATATAACGCTATCAAACCATGGCTAAGATTATGTGGTAGTTTTTCGGGTACTTCGCCAGGTTGTTTGAGGATGTGTATCGAATGCTCGATAAGTTTACTTTGCTGTGCGAGGTATCATCATGCCAATGATCAGTAATATAACAGCAGTAATAGTAATCACAAATAAGTATTGCTCTATTGCTTAAAACCCTCTCCCCGTTCAATTATGATGTAAACTTCGGTGTGAAGTCTCACTAGAATAAATATTACTTACTATACGAAGCTTGGTCTGTCCAGTAGGAACTATAGTCCATGGCTATAACATACTACGCGACTCGGGCGTCGAATTCCAACTACCGTGAAAATCGCACTTGAATTATTGTCATTTTAAAAACAAAAATAAGGTCACCAAGTTGGGGTTTTTATCAATTAAACTGTTTCTAAATCATTTAGGAGGGAAAATGCTCTTCTCAAATTCTATTCAGAAATAGCTGGAAATTGCTTCCCCGATCTGTATGTTGGTAGCTAGGTGTAACTCATCGGTGCCTAAATAAAAGGCCCGACTGGAGAATCCATTGTCAAAACGCAATTTCCGACCGTCAGCCTCACCGCTCTTATAAATTCTATTTTTATGATATTTCTATTTTTTTCGAGTTTGACCTTCTCGATCTATGTTCGGAAGCTGACGCATCTGATGTTAGTTTGTGCTTAAAACTTTTTGTGGCATAACAAATGAAAATAGTATTATTGGTAATCGCAAAACTGATACTTTCAGTCGATGGCTAACCTTCTGCGGATTTAATACTGCTTTGGCTAGTCGAATAAAGTTTTGTACTTAATACAACTTACAATCAATCTTGTGTGATTTCTTTATTCGGTGGTTCAGCGTTGACGTATCGTTTGACAGCCTAACGTTCAATATACAATAAACTAAAGTATGAACGGCAGTCACTAATATCCTCGGAGGCAAATACATTGTTTGTGGCCTTAACAAAATTACATAATCAGTCTAGCTAACGATACAAGTTTTTAGTTTCTTAGCTAATCCAGTAATCTAGACAACCAATTTCAGAATGTCGTCCAATTTCATATAACGTATACACGGACGTATTAGCCAGTAAAGCCATTTAACAAACAATACAAACATTCATTCACCATACACTTGCTATAAAGCTACTGCCAAATTATATATATAATGTATGCCTACATAGTGACACTCAGAGATTTCGGGGGGGGGGGGGGTGGGGTAGCCGCTTTCGCTGCTGTAGAGTTTCTCAGGAATGGCCCTTGAGATTTCGCCATCAGAGAGGTCTAAATAACTCAACAACATCCCAACCTTCTCCACCCTTCGAGGACCTCATATATTTTTGCCAATTTTTGCTAAAATTTTTACGCTTTTACAGCGGGCGGAGCGTGTAGGTTGGGCAGGTTGCGCCGCATCAGGAGGAAGGGTGGTTGGTGGTACTCGTGTAAACATCTGGGCTGCTCTGGTCTGCACATTTCCAATTAGCTTGTATGATCTCCTCGGTATCTTCTCACCCGAAAAACATAACCTTTCATGGTGCAAATGCAACATATATCACGAGTCTAGCCAGAAAATTTTATTCCGTAACCCTAATTTACTAATGCGCAATTTTAATTCTAACCTAACTAAAACATATAAAGTACTTTACTTTATGTGCTTTTGTTTTACTGTATCTCCACATGAGATAGTGATGCGATACGGGGCGACATGTTGCCGCTTGCTACAGTTCTGATATATGTTGCCTGTTTCTAATTTAATTATTTATAATTGTGCCTGGTTGTAACCATGTTTTGCGAAATTTTTAATTGACTTATGCTAGTTGAAAACATTTTAATTGTTTACTAAACAATTTTGCATTTGTTCCAGCTCATTGCTTCTGTTATTTTCTGCTTGCAAAGCATATTTTCTAAGAATCCAGAAGTATAAATTATTTGTCACTGCTTAAATTGCACATTTTAAACCAAATTTTAGACACTTTATAACGCAGAAATTGCTCCATGTTCGCTAAACAATGTAAATATTCGTCACTTTTTAAATACTGTTTGCCAACATTCGACAAATAAACATGTTTGTGTACAGCCAGATAATGCGTTCTATATTCTTCGTTTCTTTTGCCATCTCAGTAATGCCGAATATTTCACTCTTGTACAATGATGCCAACCTGACGATATGAAAATAAACATCATCACTTTTTAAATACTGTTGCCAACACTAACAAATCAAACCTGTTTTTGTTACAGCCAGATAATACGATTTTTGTGTTTCTTTCCGTCAGCTGATTGCCAAATATTCGACTCTTGTACAATGATGCCAACCTGACGATATGAAAATAAACATAGTCACTTTTTAAATAATGTTTACCAACATTCGACAAATGAACATGTTTGTCTACAGCCAGACACTGCGTTCTATATTAGTTTATTTTGCCATCTCAGCAATGACCGAATATTTCGACTGTTGTGCAATGATGCCAACCTGACGATATGAAAATAAACATAGTCACTTTTTTAAATACTGTTTGCCAACATTCGACAAATAAACATGTTTGTGTACAGCCAGATAATGCTTCTATTAGTTTATTTTGCCATCTCAGTAATGACCGAATATTTCACTCTTGTGCAACGATGCCAACCTGACGATATGAAAATAAACATCATCACTTTAAACACTGTTTGCCAACATTTCAACAAATAAACATGTTGTGCTCCAGCCAGATAATGCGTTCTCTGTCGTTATTCCCATCTCAGTAATGACCGAATATTTCAACTATCTTGTGCAATGATGCAGAAGACCTTGACGATATGAAAATAAACATAGTCACTTTTTAAACACTTTTCCACCCCCCCCCCCCACCCCCCCCCCAGAGAAAACACAATAAATCTGTATGCTTGGCAAAGTAATACGCAGAGATATATTAACAGCCACCAGCGCACAAAAGCTTGGTGAAAATTTATTTGGACCCTCGGTGTCATACATATAGCTGAGAGTTAGCTAAAAGTAGTAAAAGGCACAACTAGGACGATATTTCTGCATTCAATTAGTATTTGGAAACTGCCATGTACAGAACATCAACTTGGTCATACTATAGACTCGTAGATAAAAACAAGGCTGAACCAAATTCTATCGCTAGAGACGACTCATTGATGCTCAGTACGATTCCCAAAAATCACTGGTTGTATATGGATATTCTTACTATGGCTCATTCAAGTCACGCAGACTATGGGAAAAATAAGCATGATCTCTATATAAAGCACTCGCCAACATTCGACCAATAAACATGTTTGTGTACAGGCCAGATACTGCGGTTCTATATTAGTTTATTTTGCCATCTCAGTAATGACCGAATATTTACATTGTTTAGCGACACCATGGAGCAATTTCTGCGTTATAAAGTGTCTAAAATTTGGTTTAAAATGTGCAATTTAAGCAGTGACAAATAATTTATACTTCTGGATTCTTAGAAAATATGCCTTTGCAAGCAGAAAATAACATAGTAATTAGCCTAACAAATGATAGTTGTTTAGTAAACCCAATTAAAATGTTTTCCAACTAGCATAAGTCAATTAAAAATTTCGCCAAAACATGGTTACAACCAGGCACAATTATAAATAATTATATTAATAATACTTAACATATATCAGAACTGTAGCCAAGCGGCAACATGTCGCCCCCCGTATCGCCATCACTATCTCCATGTGGAGATACAGTAAAACAAAGCACATAAAGTAAAGTACTTTATATGTTTTAGTTAGGTTCAGAATTAAAATTGCGCCCATTAGTAAATTCAGGGTTCACCCCTGGATAAATTTCTGGCTAGACTCGTGATATATGTTGCATTTGCACCATGAAAGGTTATGTTTTTCGGGTGAGAAGATACCGAGGAGATCATACAAGCTAATTGGAAATGTGCAGACCAGAGCAGCCCAGTATACACGTAATCTGAACGAAGAACATACAAAATGGTAAGCTGCAGTAACTAAAATTTTCCATCAGCTACCAGCGTTCATTTTCGCTGGTTAAGTTAGCTGATAAAAATAAAACAAAAAACTAAGGAAAATTTCGGACTTAAAAGTAGTGACTCCGGCCCATAACTCCATAAGAAATCGAAAATTAAGTACTGAACATTTTTAATATAGAATTTTACGGTCTTTAAAATGAGAACGATCAAGATCGACGGATTTATTAATAAATAAACTGTATACGTATATCAGATAAAACACATTTAATTCAATAATTTACTGAATAATTGACACAACGATATATACTACCATTAGAATCCCTGAAACCGAGGCTTTTATTTGGGCCCGAACCGGATCCGCTGTGCCCACTTTTGGGTACCCTTTCCCTTGAAAAACGCAGAAATCATGCTCCGATAGGCGTGTAACCCCTCATTAAATTCCCCATGTTAAATCTAACACAAATATATACAGCTCTTTTCGAGAGCTATTTTTAAGTTGAAATGGCAAAAGCTGCAGTGATGTTAGGATTGTACCGATGGCCTACGAGGCATCGCTACTCATAGGTTTATTCCCGAATAGCTTCCCATTTAGTTGAATACAAATTTAACCACTGCCTTTAGACTCTGAAGTAGGCATAAAATTCGCAAAATTGCCACGCATCGCCGCTCAAATTTATACAGTCCAAATGGCCTCATAGGATTCGCTTATTGAATCATAAATTAGGGGACGCGCCCAAGCTCGTTCCCCGTTTCATACTTGTACCGTCACGTAGGAGTGATGAAGAGCGATTTACAAATGTAATACCAGGACTTTTAGGTTGAGAAACCAAGTGACACACTTAGGTAACAGAAAAGTCAGTTAATCAAACAATGTTTCAACCCCAAGTGATGCTTGTAGAAATTGGGAATAGCCCCAGAGCAGTTCATTGCTTCGGCAGTGCCTACTCACTCCCTCAAGCGTAGCGTTTCCCGTTTTCGATCAAAGATTAAGCAAGTATTTAATTTTCAAGATTAGGAAATGTAACATAGGACGAAGCAAGAAATGTAGCAAACGTTTGTTGGCCCGTATATATATAGCCTTTACGTACCGAACCGTCAATTACCACCATTCTTTTGGCAAAACTGAATGACATAATTTGTACTAGTGAACCCTTCGACCTGCATTAAACCAGTCAAATTGCTTACGAGTACCGAAACCACGTTGATACGATCGTTTTAAGTAATGAAAATTGAATGCTGAGGCAACGCCTTCAATCCTTCCGTAAGTGTAGGAAGAGTCCATTTGGAATCCTTTAAGAGGGTAGATAAATCTACCAAGCAAACGAACCGAATATCACCCAACAAGGTTATATTAGGACGTTGAATACCCGGATTACCATTTTAAACTTTAGTATTTACGATTTCTTTTCTTTACGGCTTATTGTTTAGACTTTGTTTTTGGTAAGAATTTAGGATACCGTTCCGCCGAACTGAGCGCGTGCGAGAGCTCTTCGCAAACCCCGATTTAAGCTCAAAATTGATAATTTAGGTGCTTTTCCCTGGATCCGTATAGATCAGCGCCTTCTCAAAATGTACAATTTTGGCCGCCAAAGTAAAATATCAAACTTCCTAGTGTTGGCAAAGTACAATTATTGTACACAACACGTAGTAAATTTTAGCAATAATTTTCGTGCGATTTTACAGTAGCAAAACTCTGAAAAGTTAAATTCGGTCCCATCCTCTTTCTACCGACACCTTTAAGCCGTTTAGGAGAAATCTCACCCCGCCTAAGATGAACCTACTCTAGCTCATGAACATGGACAAGAAAATGTCCATTTCGAGAATAATTAGGTTGCAAATGAGTACCAAACAAATCTCTAAATTTCGCATCTTTATTGCCGTATTTGAAGAATAATTTTACAGGAACCTGTAACCTGTGGGTGGCCTGTTAACCACCGTCTTAGTGAACTTTGTTGTTGTATCTGCGGTTAACGTTCATACATGCGTATGCGAGTAGGAAAGAGATTATGTTGCACCGTTGTCGCATTTGGATTTAAGGAGTCGTACCCATCGTGAATTTCGTGACTTGTACCCATTATAATTGTTCAATATCTTTAACTTTCCTATAAAATCTCGACCTAACCAAAAACGAGTTACCGATTGACATGTACATACAATTACTACCCACTGACATGTACATACAATTACTCAAGGTACAAAAGGTATATATAATAATCATAGAAATGGTACAGCGAAATTATATATATGAATAGGCGCTTTTATGGCCAAAACAAAATCGATGTGAACAAGGTACAAGTGCCAAAGGAACAACAAAGTACGATAGTCACAGAAATGGTATAGAATTGCGACGACATTATGTACATAAATAGGCGCTTTTATGGCCAAGAACAATTCAATGAAATCAGTACAACTATGGTATGGTGAACGGATCTACAATCATTGCACCAAACCCGCTGTTCATTATCAACGTACTCAAACTGTCAATTCAAGCATGTATATATATATATATACGAGGATAATGGTATTAACAGGTTCATAACGGTTAATCAATTCATACTACGGCGATACGGAAAGATCATATCAATGGGTGCCTTTATGGCAAAACGAACAACACAAAACGACAATAGTATTCAAATCCAATAGACCAATTAGTGCCTTAATGGCAATAGGAACGGTACACTTTACGACAATTATCAACAATTATAATACAATAATTATCCATTCCTGAAATAGTTAAAATACCCATTCTGATCGTGAAAACGTCGGCGGTACAGACCGAGATACTGGAAATACACATAGTTACATAGCGAGACTTTCGGGCCTAATGATTCCTGATTTATTCCGATTACCTATATCTCAATAGATAGTGATTTCTGATTTATTCCGATTACATAGATATAAATATGGTGATTCCTGATTTGTTTCAGTTGCCTATATATATATTGAGGGCTTACATATGTACAAACGAGGGCAAGCGGATGACTTCGGATTCCTGCAGGCATGGTCACTAGGGCTCGATTTCGGGGAGAATATACGTAAAGTTCGTAAACGTTGGCCATTAGACTGTGGCCAGGATTAACCTAGCTCGTAACAATCCAACATGGATCTTTTACACAATAAACTACCACTGTAGAGTACTCAACGTTTGTTCATGTATGGTTCACTACTACGATTCTTTAGCATACAAGCAACAGCTCCGAACTGGCCTATGGCTAGCACACCGAGCTCGAGCACAGCTATTCGAGTTCGACAATCGTGGTGCAAAGTGCATATGTAACGGTTCATCAAATTTAGTCCATCTGTTGAATAATACTTATCTCCTGTGCCTTAATCCGTAAAATCTCTAACGCATTAAACTACACATCGTCATCATTATGAAGCAAAAAATTGTCATATTCCAGTTCAGATGTGTTATCAGTTACAGCGACAGACAAAAAGAAATTATAACGATTTTTCCTCCTAGTCCTAAAATTGAATCTTTGGTCACCTCGCACGCTCCCTCTCACTAAAACCTGTGTTTAAACCTCCATCCGTAGGAATTTTACTGTAACCGTCCATGACATGATAATAAGACTAATTTATTCAAATTTTCGCAGAATAGAATCAATACACTGACATAACATCGTGGACCGCATGCACTAACTAATAAAGCATCAGGAACTAGAAATTTAGTAACAAACCATCGTGGCAGTTGCTGCTGCCCCTGCGTGTCTTGAAAGTTTGGTAGTATTTGGTTAAAATTTTTATAATGCACATTATTTATACTGAACTCACACAGCACTGGTTATTGCACTGTCCTTATTTCATTATGACTTAGGACTTGCTGATTTACGATATTGCTTGTGGCTCATGTGTTAACAGCTGACTCCAATATCCACAACTTTAATGCTGAATAAGTGGGCGAAATTCAGTATCCGTCCAGATTCAGAGCACATGTTTCTGCTGTTGATCTTCAATATAATTAACCGAAGCAATTTAAAGTTAAACAGTAAGCAAGGTTCCCACGGCTTCCAAACCTGAGGTCAGCTTTGCCAGGGTGACCGAAGGTGCACTGAAAGCAGAGGTAACCACATTGAAAGCTCATTCTAAAGAGATCGTAATTAACACATACATAAATACAAACTGAAGTCTGATTAAATATGTATGTTAGTAGAATAAAATGACATATTTTGAAATTTTTAGGGAAAATGCAAGGTGTACAGTACAAAATCTTTGTGCTCTCAGGGTCAAAATTTTAAATTTTCGGGGTCGTGGCGAAGTTAGTCCCTCCCCAGGAGTAAAAAGCTCGGCGCTTTAAATATATATATTAAGCACTAATTGGACAGTCGCTCCACTTGAACTGATTGTTTATATTTTGAACTGGTTGCCACATAAAACTAAGTTCCTAAACCAAACGGTCTTTAGTGGAACATCTACTTAGCTTTACGTTTATATTTCAACGTTGCAGTGTAGCATATTCTAATATATAATTTTACACTATTAAACAATATATATATAGAAACTGTCCTATAGGTTTTCCTATTAATTCACTTGTATGATATACAATATTAACTATTAAATGTTGAGCACCATTTTGAAAAATCTTTAAAACACCACAACATACGGTATACTAATATTCGAAGCACAGCTATAGATATACTTTTGGACGGATATTTTTGTCCATTGCTAATGTTAACTGGGCTCTCCATTCTCTGAAAATTTTGAAAGGGAAAATGAACCGGGGCACCTCGTTCCTGTCGAACCGAGGGCGACCGATTTTGCCAGGGACATTTTGCCAAGAGAAAAGCGGTTAAAAATGTGTCAGAAACACAGCCAGAGCGCTTTTGATGGAGAGATGAAAGGCTATTTTGAAATAAATGTTGACAAAATTTTTGGCTTCACAGCAGAATTTTAGAACAAATTTTATGTACTTCCGACCAACTGGAAACAAAAACTTCCAAGAGGCCAAAAAACCCGGGGGAGCCCAAAATTTTGCCAGGAGAGCACCTGTTTTGAACCAGCGGGAACCGAAAAATGCGAGCCCTGCTCCACCCACCCCTTAACTTGGAGAGCCCAGGTTAAATTTCGATGATGTTTAGACTTCGATCCCTACTGCGCTCCCTAGTTCAAGCCAGAGGGGCACACTTTACGCTCGATGGTAAAATCCGACGCTCCTAGTTTTCAATCATGGTGCCCTGATCCATGTCCTCGTGAAAATCTACAAAAATTTTCAGCGAATGGACAACCAGTATATATATCTTGGTGTAGGAAAAAAGTCTTTAGGGGCATGGAAAAAGAAACCCTTAACAGAAACTTTATTTGGAATAAATATAATGTTAGACAACATGCGCTTAATTAGCTGTTCAACACAGGTTATCCGACGACAAACGCTAGTGTCCGAAGCACAACCCTTCGAAGTCAAAGCAAAGTGATATGTAATGCTGTTACTTCATGAATCATACAAAAATATCGAAACCAAATGTGTAAAGGTTTTAGATTCCAAGACTATGATTTACGATTTGTCTGATCGAAATTGATCCAGACCCAAAAAAATAGCCTATTCTTATGTTTATTTATTTTCGCGCTGTCATCTTCTCCACAAAAAGGAAAAATGCCAACAAGTTATCATGTTATAAAGAGTCTAACACCTAATAGTCACGTAAATAAAAAATACACTTGAGATAAAGACTCGAAAACCTGAAGCCAACTATCAACACAAGTTTTTAGGCTGCTCAACAAAAAGCATCTGACCCATTTTCAAAGGCGAAATTAATATTACTATATACTACAAAAAAATAATATCGCGCTAAATGCCAACAACCGTACTTTAATCATGTTATAATAAGCTTTATGATAGACATATAAATTTTCAGGAATGCATTCCTTTTCAGCACGTATAACTTGCTATATTCAGTGGGAATAAACTTGAATATTGCTGTCTACACTACTTCGGCAGCAAACTCCGCCTCTCTTTCTGAGCTAGAAACAAATGCAATATCTTTTAATTCCTAGAGTAGTAGACAGGCATTTCAGCATGAGGCAATTCGTATATAAAATAGCGAAAATACCTAAATACCAATTTGCAAAGAAAAATAATTTAAGGACTTCATTCGGGAGCTGGCAACGACTTTGACTATTTTGTGTGTAAATTACAGTATTGCAGAATCATAAGAGCTAGAACAGCCAAAATCATAGAACAATATTAACAGCCAATATCATAGTTACAATTTAGGGGCTTTAAACAGGTGCTAACGGCGAAATTTGTGCTACTATGACGCCATTTCATTCGTAAATAGGGTTTTTAGAATGCTTCTCGTCCACGAATTTTTAAGCGCGACGTATGAATTTAGGCAAAACATTGAGCAAGTAAGACTCATCAACTTAATGTTTTGATTTTTCGAGAACTCTCTGAGAGGCCACGACATATACCTTAAATATTGCTAGTTTTTGGTGCTTATTTCATAGATGGTTTCTAAAATTTTAGGAGAAGTAAAAATTCGATACAGTCTGCATTTCGAAAGTCAGCGCAGAAAGATGGACGATTGATTTACCAAATCCAAAGCCTGCTAAACTTATAAAACAAGTTTTTTTACAGCTAACTTGTGTGCAATAAAGTAGAAAATAAAGTTGTAAGTCGACATAGATATGAAAACGAAACCTGTTTTAGCGATAATTTGCTAAGCTAAAACAGGTACACTGGATTTCTCAATAATGACAGAAATATTATGACATTTATAAAGCCAACGATTTGACATGACGCTAAAGCAGGTGAACATAAATCGTCTTTACCATGAACTTACGTCAACGTTAAGTCGATGTGCACTTAGTGAGTGGTGAGGCAGAGTGGCGGTAGATAACACCGAAGTCGTTGGTGCTACCAACTGAACTTGGCTCTGATTTGTACCGCTGAATACAACGCTATAGTTGCCTTCTTTAAACTTCGGCGTTTCCTCCTCGGCGTCAAAAAACTGTTCATTATCGCTCATTACTGTAGCCTAAAATGCACATGACGATATTTGTTTATCATAACGCTGTCGGACTTCCTAGAACCTTGTCCCAATATAACAGACTCGTGTTTCCGCTTCCGCTGCAGAGACGTAGGCTGGCTGTATTTGCTTCCGACACGCACTTTCCACTATCCCAAATTCTAAATACTTTGCTCTGCCTAGACTCGTGGTATTGTATAGTATATATTACTAGTAGCTTGAATTATCGCCAAGATGATGAATACTGACAAGTTAGAAAACATTCCCTTAACCGAAATCAGAAAAACAACTCCACTTGTGTACCTTTGAAAACTATATTTAGTTTTCATCGTAAAAATGAGCTTCAAAACATATTAGTTTTCTCAGTTTTTATAAGTTTGTTATAAACAGAAGAATGCTTTTTCAATCATAACAATGCCCTTTTTATATTATTCAATAAAATATTGAAAACAAGTATGACACGGACCCCTTTAGAAAGTTATTTCAGTCCCTAAAACATAATATATCATACAAACAGAACATTGAACCCCAGTGGAAAGAAGATTTTTAAATATTCTCTCATGGCCTTTGCTACTTCTTTCACTCACTAAAATATGAAAAACAAGAAACAAAATGAAGCCGTTACAGCAAAGCTGAATTTCTATTCACTCGCTATAATAACAAAAACACATGTTTGTTGTACCCAATAGTAAATGAGTGCTATTTTGGCTAAGTAGAGCTACAAAATCGTATCTGCGAACTGTATGATAAAATGAAATTTTATTTTATACATATGCCGATAAGACAATTAAAAGGGGTTCGACAACCCTAAATGCAACAGTTGAAACACGTAAAACATTATGCCTCGTTGGTCGTTCAGTATTGTGTTTAATGGTCGTGTTTCAAAATGTAGTTTGGCTTGCAGAATTAACACGTTGTGCAAATATTATATTATTATGCAACTACAATACAGCGGGCCACTTCAGACCATCGGCGAGCATATAAATATAAAATCATGTCAAAGTTCCCCTACAATTCAGCGTGCGGGAAACATGACATGAGTACTATAGGTCAAAAATTAAAATTTTATTATGAGCCTATGCTAAGCTTAGGCTTAGACTTACCGTACGCAATTTTTCTAAGGAACACTTTTGTTTACAGGTGACATATAGAGCAACTCTGTGTTTATCCGTGCGTATGGGAGATTAGTAATATATATAATTACCAGAATCTTGAACCTCCATTTTATCCAAGATAACATTTCGAACACGTCTCCTTAACTCTTTATTTCTTACTGAAATTGAATCGTAAAAATTATGCTCTCAACAAAGGTAATCTATATACTGTTAAGACGAAACATTATCGACTAGCGAGGTTTACAAAACGTATTCCCTGAAATGAGGTTACTTTGAAAATTTTTGTACTGCAATATGTTGCTGTCATAATGACCTTCACCTTAATGTCATACTCCAATGCTGCAAACTATTTCTGATACTTAAGTTAGGGGTTGGCGACCCTTTTTAGTAATTGTTTTACAGGCATTTATAAATAAAATTTCATTTACAGTTCACTGATACTCTTGGTTTTGCAACTATAATTAGTAGTGATATGCAGGGATATGCTTTACCATATTCGGATGTCTGAGTAAAATTGTGGGATGTATAAGGTACTGCGGATATAGACAGCCATACCTTAAAATTTCATACTTTTATTTGAACTTCAAAAACTGTATACCAAGCTTCACCATTCCCTATCGCAGGAGTATTTTATGACGTGTTAACCATTTGAGGCATAAACAAGCATTATGCTTGTAATAAACCAAAACCAATATTTACTGTGTAACTTACACTAAGCCTATCTCAGCACAAAATATTTAACATGAACACCATTTCACATTATAGTCAACACTAATTTATTCAGAATTAAGTAGAAATTTCAACATTTCGACAATTCCGAATTTTTTTGATATCTTGGGATCTCCACGGAGTGCCAGGGAATCGATAGAACACAACTGTAAACCTCAGAGAACCGGGATTGAAAAGGTTGACAGCTTGCAAGTAAGTCCAAACAACCGGAGCTAAATATCTAATTTTACATAAAATGCAGAAGTTCAAGGCATCTGAAATTGGTTATATATTTGATTTAAAAAATTTTTTTTCAGGAATATACGTAATGTAACAGGGTACTGTATGTTTTAATATATATCAGAATTCTCAAAATATAACGTAAAAAAGTTTTGTTCAAACTACGACATATTCCGCAAAATTTCGCGTGCCAGATTTACAGATATTTCCTGATACGTAAGATAATTTAACACAAAGTCTTTTAGACAGAAATCTTTTAACCCTTTTTAATTGATTCATGTAACCATGGGGTAAACCGACCAAAACAGGACCAGCGTGGTCAAATAACGATATTGAGATAGATACAATACGCACATTTATCAACGCGACACGTAGAGTGCAGGTTTTTCTACTTTAAACAAAGCGGGCGGAGTTTCCACTGAGGGCGTTAGAGAGAAAATCGTGAAAATTTCTTTTGTCTGTTTCTGTTATTCATAACTCGTCTTGGGATGGAGGGATTTCGTTAACTTCTTTTCGGTAGCAAAAGTGGCGAGAATGTTCCTTTTAGCTGAACGCGAACAGATCCCACCCCATCTTCGTGATCAAAATTAAGTACTTCCTCGACAATTGATTCGGGCACTGCCTTCGTGGTAAGATTTCGTGCTGCATACACTCGTAATTCGTCCACGAAGTCTTTAACTGTTTTTGTTTGCCGTAAGTAAGCTTTGCAATTTATTCATGTGGTTCGTCAATGTTTTCGACACGTTGAATCGTTCTTTGAACTTCGTGATCAATTCGTTGAGGTTATTTAATTCTTTGGCTTTTTCGAGTGTCAATACTTCTAAATATTCTTCTGCATTTCCTTGCATTTTTGCTTTGAATACTCGGAGTTTTTCTTGTTCATAGTCAATACCGTCTTGGGCCAACGCTTTTTCAAGTTCTTTGCGAAACTTCTCGAAACTCGTTTCGCCCTTGTACGGTTGTAGGTTTCGCACTTCTTTTTCCATCTTAAACATTATCGCTTGACCAATCGCTTGTTGTGTTGCGTTTGGTACTTGTGGCGATTCTTTGGTTGCCGCTCTGATCAAAGCTTCGATCAATTGTTGGTTCATTGTCACTAGGTCATTATTTTGTTGACCTTGGTTATTGATTTGATTCACTGTCGCTGTGGTTGTTGATACTGGTACGCGTATGGCGTCGCTGTTGCTAGTGGTACTCCACGATTGATCACCGAATTGTTTGTAATGAATGGAATTTGGTTGTATTGAGGGGCTACTAGTGTTGTACTATAGCATAGCACTGATGTACCCCGCTTTGTGTTGCACCGGTTGTTATTCGTTGGTATTGACTACAAATGCTCGTTGTTTGAAACGCACCGCCAATTCGTTGTCACTAACAGAACCTGTACTTGATTGCACGTGTTCGCCATTTGAGTTACACCGGAATTTGTTGTATGCGGTGTTTGTGTTTGGCTCCATGCATTCACCTTTTGATTTGCACCAGTTTGATTTGTATTGCGCTGCGCTCTATTTGTGTCGCATTGTATCGGTTTCGCGTCAATTCTTTATTTATTTATATCGAATTGATCATAATTTGTACCAAATTATATTTGGTTTGTATCGATTCGTTGTTCATGCGTGCCGAACCGATCGCAATTTTTATCATATTGGTCGCTGCTTGGTTTAAATCGCATTTGATTAGTATCGGGTCGTTCTTTTTGTGCACCGAATTGACCGAAGTTTGCATCGTTTTGATCGCAATTTGGGTTGAATCGCGCTTGATTCGTATCAATTTGCCCTTTTGTACACCAATTTGATCAGTGTTTGAATGAATTTGATCACGGTTTTAATTGAATTATTCGCCGTTTGTATTGAATTGTATTTGATTTACATTGACTCGTTCTTGGTTTGTACCATTTTGATCTCCGTTTGTGTTGAATTGCTGTTGGCTTACACCGCAATGATCCGGATTTGCACGGAATCGATTATAACTTGCATCGATTTGATCGTAATTTACGTTAAATCGCTTTTGATTTATATCGATTGGTTCTTTATTTGCACAGAATCGGTTGTAATTTGCATTGCATTGATCCCATTTCATATTATATCGCATTTGTTTTGCACCGAACTCGTTTGAATTTGCACCGCATTGGTCATAATTTGTATTATATTGATCTCGGTTTGCATTAGATCCTGTTTGGGTTACACCATAGTGATCAAATTGGTTTTGCTTTGTACAGTATCGGATTTGGTTTGCAATCGGTTGGTCTCGATTTGCGTTTTATTGCATCTGGGTTGCACTGAATTCGTTTGGATTTGCATCGAATTGGCTTAAATTTGTATTGCGTCTGGTTTGTGTCGAATTGATATCAAATTCCGCCAAGTCGCGTTTGATTTACATTGGTTCGGTTTTGATTTGCACCGTATTGACCTTGGTTCGTATTATATCGCTGTTGCTTTGCACCGCATTCGTTTGGGTTTGTACCAGTTTGGTCATAGTTCATACCAAGCTGTGTTTGATTTCTGTCAATTGGTTCTTCATGAATACCACATTGATGACAAATCGTTTGGTCATTATTAGTTTTGAATCGTCGTTCTTTTTGTACATCCCGCTGGTATTTGATTCCATTTGATCGCTGCTATCGTTGCTTTGCGTTTGAACCGTACTACATTGATTTTGGTCTATCACCTTGTGATCATCATTCGTACCATATTGGTGTGTATTATTTTGGTTTCTGTACGCATTTAATGGTCTCGGGATTGCCCTGAGTTGATGCTAACTCGCATTCGTTTGGTTTGCTTCGCATCGGATTCCATTTGTCTTATTATTTGTCGTTAATTGTTGCTGTTGTTCCGTTATTTGTTGGATTTCGACGGTGGTCCGTTCCAAATTAGTTGTTCCTTGATCGTTAGGCGTATTTATTATTACTTTTGCTTGTTCCGGGTTATTGGTACCCCGTGATGTTGTATACACCTGACCCATATTGAAGGGTCCGTCGTACTCTACGCCTTGAATTACGATTTTTGGTCGATAGTCATTCTGACTTGGTTCTTGCAATTGTTTTTGTTGAATTACTATTTCATTATCATCAGTATTTTGCGATTCCGCTCTTGGTTGCGCCGACGGAATTTCTGGTTTGTCCAATTCCATACATTGACATAATTGCTGTAATTCTTTTGTTAATGTTGCGCGCCTCACTATAAATTGTAATTGTTTTTGTTTCTGTCGTTGCAACTTTTGTATCGTATCTCGGATATATTTTTCCGGATCCCTCATATTTGGGAATAATTCTTCTATGCTTGTTTAGTCTTGAAACGTATCTGTGTACGTTTCTTGCAAGCTTTCCATATTGGGTTATTGTTCCATTCTTTTCGGTTCCGGGGTATTGGGATCGAACTCGCGCATTATCTCTACAAGTTCTTTTGTCGTATTATTTGACATTTCTTAGTCTTCATTATCAGTATTTTGGTCTAACTGTCAATTCTTGTTGGGCATTTATTCCACGTGGCGTTCTTTGGAGTGCAATTTTAGTACTTTGGGTTTTAGGATGGACTTTCGTAAATCGTCCCGATTATGTGGACTAATAATTTTTATAACCATATAAATAAGTTTTATTTTGGCTTATGCCTTATTTGGGGCCAGGGTCAATTTTAAATTCTTTTATGAAATACTGACCAACTTATTTTATTAAAATTGTTCCCCACTTTTACACGACATCGTGGTCAGCATGTTATTTTAATGCCATTTGATGGGGGTAGGGGTGGACTATTATTATAACGGCCATCGGATTATTAAATTGGGACGGGATTCTTCACTCGAAGATGTGTGGTCCGTACGCGTGGCCAGTAGTATGCCGGATAGGAAATTGTAATGTCTTTTCTTGGCGCGCGTTATACTTTATTTCTCGTGCCTTATCCTATTTGGCGTTGCGGCGTGACTACTTCGAATGGCTCAGGTTTTGGTTCCGATATAAAGTCAACATAGTCGAAATTAAAATGTTTATTCAATAGCTGTATAATACGCCAATATTTATTATACACCAGCTCGGTTCCAGTTATTCAACACACCGCTATTTGAGCCACCTGTGCCTTTTTTACTATGAATACTTGTGCCACTTAAGACTTGTCGATTGCGAATAGCTTTGCCACCCAGTTGTAAAACACCGTTAGATTTTTGGTTTAGACTCAATCCGTGTCACTTTGCTTTTTGTTGAGTGAGCCTTGCTATTTCTCAGTCTCAGGCTTGAGCGCACAATTATTCTGAGTAAGTTATTTATTATTTGAAGTTAGGTTATGTATTACCAAGTCCTCTTGTGAGGTTTGTATGAGACCGTCGGACGGACCGGTCCGTACGTTATTTAAGTAACTTAAGCTTTTCCTTAGATTTACACTAATAGTTCCTTATAGTTTCCTCTTGTGAGGTTCGACGTAGCCTTCCGGACGGTTAGACCTGTACGTTTATTTGAGTACGTTAACCTTTTCCTTAGATTAACGCTATTTAGTTTCCTTAGAGCTAATAGTGCCGGACGGATCACTGATAGATGCTGAGTAATTAATATTTACTACTTTCCCTTTTGGGTTGGTACGTAGTCGCCGGACGGATCGACTCGTATGTTTATTTGATTACCTTATCCTAAGGTCTTAGAATTACACTATTTAAGTTCTTTATGTTAACGTTCCCGCATCCGGACGGCTTGCTAGGCACGTGTTATTTCCAATACGGTTATAGTTAATTAACGCTAACGCTCTTGCTCTCTCAATTTTAATTGGGAAATATAATAGATATAAAGTGAATTATATAATAATTTAGTAAATACCTATTTGTGTAGTACCTTAGACTCAACACTAATGATTGCAAGTTGGGCTTAGACTTTATCAAGTTAGTTGCTATTACACAGAACTAGATGCGCAGACCCGGTTTTCACATAAGATTGACATGCATCCATTGGCTCCATAGAATTCAAAACCAAAAAAAACAATTCGCATAAACCGTAAACTCGTTAACATTAGTTTTTATATTCGAATATTCTTAACCTCTTAGCTAGGTAAGCACATGAATGTTAACAATGAGATAAAACAATTCGGAATACCAGATAACTCTGAAGTTCGTTTGACAAGGCGTATTAAAGCAGTATAAGCCAATTCAGAAAGTCATATCAAACAGGAAGTGATAAAACTGAAGACGATGCTACAAGGTCACCTTGTCCGACCACCGTTCGATCTTGACTGAACAAAATGAACAAAAGAAAAGCTAACACATGTTAGCTAATAACTAAAATTAGTGCTAATTATGCAAATTAGCACGTAAATAAATCAAAACGCGAAAACAAAGTAAAAAGACAACCCACGGACGTAGAAGGGAAGGAGGGGAATAATAAATGTAATTGTGATAAACCCGGGGTTTTTAGAAATTTTCTGGATTTGGGACGGGTTTGGACCGGAATCACCCCTGGTAGCCTGGTCAACCCCTAACTGTTATTTTGTTCTTTGTTGTGTTGGGGGTAGGGGTTGGATGAGGATTTTTCGTTACGTCGGTTATCGGATTAAAAAGGGAACGGGATTCGTCACCGAAAGATTATGAGGTTCGAGGTGTGGCCAGTGGTATGCCGGTGAAACGCTTGACACAGCGCGCGTCTTTCTTTTTCGTGAGCGATACTCATGCCTTATATTTTGCGATGCTGCGATGCGGCGTGACCCTTGCTCGGCTCTACGTGCTCGAGTTTTAGATAGTCGGTCAACAGACACGAATATGGAATGTTTACTACAAAACGATAAGACGTTAAGGCACAGTTATAGCATAGATCACTCGCGTACTGACTTGCTACTCGTGTTAGACTCTCGTACTATCCTCGACGCTCGTTTTGAAAACCCTCGGTACCGTTCTTTCGTACCGTATTTTAGCTCACGCGAACTTCGCACTAGTTCTTCAGTAACGACTAAGTGAGCTCTCGGAACTAAAATGATAGTACTTTTCTTTAGTACGAGATTGTTTTAGCTCAACTGTTACTCCACCGGACTCTCGCTCTTGCACAGTGTGACCCTTATTGCACAGTCTGACACCAAAATACTGCACAGTCTGACGCTCACTCTCGTCATGTACTTAGGCCACTGATTCTCGGTACTCTCACGATCCCTATCTATTACTTTAGTCCTTAGATTAAGTTAAAGCTACCGAGTATTCGACCTAGTCCTTAACCCTAAGTTATGAGCACTATTGTTTAAGGGTTACGCTTTGAGCGATAGTGATTAGGGTTTAACTTTAGCCGTTACGTTACTAAAGTTATAGTTTTAACACAACACACTCCCGGACGGCTAGTCCACCATGCGATTATATAAGTACCTAAACCTAAGCCTTAGATTTACGCTAGTAACGCCAGTTATATTAAACAGGCCGACACCGGACGGCTGCCAGACCACGTTATTAAAACTGTACAGAAGCGGTCGACTTCTATGCAGTTGAAGTTTGCTGAAGGTATGCCCCCGGACGGATGACAATACTGGTTTTTCGGGTAAGCGCTCAAGTTTTTGGTCGCTCGAACCGGTCCCCTTACTCACCCGGTCTTCTCAAGAATAATGCTCCCACGCCGACGACACTGGACGGCTGCCAGACGACGCAGTCACACTACTAATATTTTCGAGTCCCACCTGCACTCTCGCCCGGGTTACGACTCATTCAACGCCACGGGGCCGAAATTTTTAAAATATTACTAACCCTAGTACGTTCCTATTGACTATCGCCCCTATTATAAGTATAGCCACACCTATCGATTTTTCAAGGAAGGATAATATTACTAAATAAATTGTTATCAAGACTAAGGTTACTTATTTGTACCACCAGTCACTAATCTTCCTCTGAAATACAGAGTTCTTCTCTCGATCCTACGGATAACGTAACCGAACACGCATCCTCTACGCTTTTGAACCCAAGTCGCTAATTCTGTGAACCTAAATCCAATAGAAACCCGAGTATAGGCGTTCCTTTGCTCTTCCGTAACTAGTCAAGGCCCGAGTATAGGCGCCTTTCGCAACTGTAAATCAATTAAGCGAAGGGCCGAGTCTAGGCTCCTTCTTTTCCACATGTAATACATATGTCTGCCATTCTTTGAAGCACAAGTCCAATGAAAGAAAAGCAAACCGTAGAGAGTCCGCAATATTCTTAGAATCCGTTCGTTCCACTTATTGTGCGTTTAAAACTACAAGTAGAATCAAAAACCATACATAAAACTAAAACCGTTAATATACTATTAGATAAGTAGCCTGCTGACGGTAAATCAATAAGGTAACATAATTGTATGTTGAAAACAAAGAGCTGCTCGAAAATCCCTTTACTCGGTGAAATCGAAAGCAAGACTGATCTGTTACATTAAAACTTCCTAGGTTAAGGTTAGCTAGTAAGAAAAACAACAGACAATTATGCAAATTAGGAGATAAGAAAAGAAAATAAATCTAAAATTTTGGAATTTTATAAAACTTGAGTTTTGGGGGAGACGTATAATGAATAATTTTGTGAAAGAAACAAAAAATTGCCCCGGAAAACCTACGGTAGCCTACGGAATACCGACATTAACATAAGCTAAAGAAGACTAAGCTAACACTTCATCTATCGCCTGGCTATGTATTTATGTATTGCTTATATAAAGTATATATTATATATTTTTGTTAAATAATCCCAACTCGTAATATTTAGTGACTAATTACTTAAATTTCTTATACAATTCTTGTCGTAATATTACCTAAAATTTCCTTATTTAAAACCTTATTGCACCTTCCTAAAATTTAAAATGTTTTTCTTTTTTCAAAATTTCTGCCATTCCACTCTTAAAATGCCTTATATTCCATTTCCCTTAAATTTCTCCTAATCCTTTCATTTCCTATGATCTATACCCTCCATCATTCCACATTCCGCTTATATTTTTCTCTAAAATACCCTATCTTTTGTCCAAATAATCTGTTTAATTTCCCTACCCTGCCTTCCCTTTTATTTCCTATCTACTACACTCAAAATTTCTTTAATTTTTTTTAGTCAGAACGTAGTGAAACGTAATGGAGATTGTGTGTTGCAGGGGTGAAATCTTTTTTATATTTTGTCTGTATGTATGTTATCAGGCCATAATTCGGAAACGACTTAATCGATTTTCATGATCTTGGGCTCATTCGAACCTGCATAGTCAATTTACCGTATAAATCTCCGAGCGTTTTTTGATTTGGGTCTGGTTCCGGTGTGATGGGTCAAAATGTGGGTTTTTTGACCCATTTTAGTACCCTTCACGGAAGCAAGGTTATTTTTATTTTCACTTTCGATTTTTTTCTCTGGATGGTTTATTTCATAGTAAGATGATGAATTCTGGATTTATATGGTTCGAGGCACGAGGGTATGGCGCCCCAATGGTCCCTCAACCCAAAATTTTAAAATTTGTTCTGACGTCTTGGGCGGCTGATAAGTTTTACCTGTGGGTTCTCGGACATGGGAAACTCATGCCGATTCTGGTTTTGCTCTGTGGAGCATGACTCCGTGGTTCGGGGTCAGAGGTCAAAATGAGGGTTTTTATTCTACTTTAGCACGCTTCACGGAAGCAAAGTTATTTTTCATCTTCACTAGCGATTTTTTTCCTTGGATGGTTATACTTCATAGTGAAATGATAAATGCCGATGCCTATTGTTTGTTTTTCAATTAAGGCTCTTGTTCGGGAATTATGGGGTTCGAAGTATGGCACCCTCGTGGTTCCTCAACCCAAAATTCCAAATTTGTTCTGATGTCCTGGGCGGCTGAAAAAACATTACTTGCGGTTTTCGGGCATGGCAAACTCATTGCTGCTGTTTATTTTGCTCTGCGATCTATGGTTCTATAGGTACGGGGGGATGCGCCGCCATGGTTCATCGACCCAAAATTCTTAATTTTACTGTTGCGTCCTGTTACGTTGCTTGTAGCTTGCACTTGGGGATTTTGGTACATGGGAAACTTATTGCCGGTGTTAGTTTTGTTCTAACCGGTGCGCTATTGTATGATATCCACATATATCGATGTATACTATCGAGAGCTCGTTGGCTGTCTACACAAAAGGCGTAGGTGTACCTATCTTCGCTACGTTCTGCAATCTCAGTAGAGTTACTAGTAAATAAAATGTATATATAATATATGGTTGCTATTAATAAAGTAATTTAGAGTATTAGTGTGTTCATTAGTTTAATTTTGGAGTTCGGATTGTTGTTGTTATTGAATAGTTTCAAGAGATATGTTAATTCAGTAGCAGCAAGGGGTGATATTGGTGTGGTATTTTTCAAAACTACCTGGCTAGGCGCGTTCAATTCTAATCGCAGCTGGAAACATGGATATTGCCGGCTCGCGTGTTTATCAAATTATGTTGTTGCTTCGTTTGTTTCCCGCCTAGCAAGATTCTGATAAAGTTCATATGGCCAGTACATTGCCTCACGCCTCGTTCAGTAAAATCAGAATCGTTTGGGAAAAGCACCACCGCCTCTCGCTAAAACGGTACGACAAAGTGTAGAGCGATTCGCGAGCGAGAGCCGTTAGACATAGACTTAGCACATAGCTCATATAGAGACGATAGCTTAAGCTAAGGCAAGGGATAGGCTTAGCATTGCGAATTTGAGATATTCTAATTTCCCAAATCACGGAACAGATTACAGACCAACGCCATACGTGGTAAATCTAGTGGACGGTACTTATCTCATCAACCCTAAGATTCAAACCCTGGCTTGGGGGCTAGCGTGATCCGCCCCTAAAGCTCCGCAACCCCTCCGCGAGCCGCAGGCCCGCAAAGGAATAACTGCAAAATGAGAGCCAAAAACTTGAAAGTTTCAGTTCCAAAAAATTTCAAAAATTTATCTCCATGGCAAATACCACCTCTCGCCATCCCCCGGGAATTCAGACTTCGCCCATGCATAGCCAAAGCTTAGGATAAGCGATCAGCCTAATGAGTTTAAAAAAGATGCATACGGAAGTTTTGTCCACTCGGGGTATTTCTGTCATTATAAAGTCTCAATTATATAATTCGTGGCGGCTGTGATACCATAGTATTTCTGTCCGTATTTTTAGATAGCATGCATACCTACAGTACAGCGAAAATAGCACGGCGTAAACAACTTTAACGTCATGGTTTCAGCTTTACCACACAGCTGTTTGCGTTATCTTTTTGTGTATGTTGCCTTTGACAAGGCAACAAGATGCCAGAGTTAGACGAAGCACCGTTACTATGTGGACGGTTTCTCGTACGCCATCTGTTGTATCATGCAGTGTATGTGCGCACTGTCAACTCGTGCATAAGATGGTGTAAACTACTCACAGACAAACCTTTAGGTTTTCAGGCTTAGCGTAAGGTTTTGGATTGAGTTGAATCTAAATGCTCGTTCTTCGACATGGTTTTTATAATCTTTTATATTTTGCTCAGCTCTTTGTATGTAATGAATGAATTTATGTGCTTTGCATACAATGCTGAAAGACCTTTTCCTGTGTCCGCGTATTGAGCCGGGATCGTTTGTGCACAGGTGTAGTACTTTAAAACCCTGAGCTATATGAGAACCTAAAGTAAGTATATGACAACACACGTGCAAACGTGTAACACATGATCATACATGCCGGCAGAGGGGAGCAGGGGGGTAACCCCCCTGAGGTCCGAACCCCCCTGAGGCCGAAAAGTCCAGGGGGGTTACCCCCCCCCCCGGGGTGCGCAGCACGAGACTTGCGCAAATTGTGCCTGCTTGTTGCTAGTGGTGCATAAGCAGCTGTAAATTTGTGGAAAGCTTTTTGTTGAAAGACGTCATTCCCTGAAATAAAAGTTAACCGAAATACTTATTTATATACTAACTAGATTTAGACATTGAATGTCTGCTATGGTCCACGGTGGATTAACCACGAACTCAACACTGAAATAGCACTGGAACACTCCATCGCCGTAGGAGTTGCACCCGATAGCACAGCAGACAAAAGCCACCGGCGAGCTTTCTTATGCCACAGACCCATACCACATGAAATTGCTCAATTTTTACTTAGTTGTCATTTCATTTGTTTCTGAGATAGATTAAAATAACTGAAAGAATTACTGTAGATCAACAAATACGGTGAAAAAACGTGCGTAGTGTGTGCCTTCGCGTTTCTTGCGGAGCATGTAGACAAACTGAACACGTAGGTGAAAAATATACATCCGACGATCAAAAAAAAGGTCCTCACAAGACCGACCCCCCTAGACAAATTTGGCCGGCCAGGGGGGGGTTACCCCCCTGAGATAGCCGCGACCCACGCCCCCCCCGTGGGGGCCTCTACCCCCCCCATGGCATTATCGACCGTCGGCATGTATGCACATGATAAACTTTGTTTAAGTAAGGCTTCACGATGTACGTTGAGTCCACTCGTAGCGTACATTACTTTATGTAGCATCTTTATTGTATACACATTGTTTCAATAAGTGTTCCTCAATGAAGTACGAGGATAAAATTGTGTTGAGCCAACATCAATATTAATTATGCGGTTTTCCTCTGTCAATCTGTCAATAGTTGTTGAATTATTTGATAAAATTAGTCCAGATTTTTGCCGCATGTTAATATATCCCTTGATATCAAAGGGCTTACTTCTTTACAAAGACTAAGTGTCCTGGACTTAGCCATAGTCTAGAACTGAAATGATGTTGGCCTGGTCATGCCAACGGGATTCCCAAATTCACGCGGTATTTGTGAAGTTTGCTCAAAATAATTCTGTCTGTGGAATTGAGAATTCGGGAATTCTTAAATTTCCGGTTTCCCCTTATGTGCTTTCCTGAAGCACAATCTATTTTGAAAAGACTAATGGCATAACTTTGGTTAGTTTAAACTTGAAATAAAGTTGTTTATTTGTGGTATAAATTTAGTACTATCGTATATTGATACTCCAAGAGAAAACCAATTTGATCTCCTGCTTTTTAGTGCAACTTCCAAACTTCTGACTGTGTTGCGACTTTCAAACATAGCTTAACAGATCTATATCGATCGTTCAAATATTTTTGGAAATAAATTTCTTGAACAATATGCGAAATACATATTAATTGATTCTGACAATTTGTCGCAGCTCATTTTGTAATAAGCTCTCGGAAAATCACTCCGAACTTTTTAGTTGGGTTTCATGGGACAATGTGTTCTGTTTGACCGGGCTTGAAAGACTAGAACTGTGGGACTGTGAAATCAATATAGATTCATTCATCATTATTTGGTGTCTTTAGTAGAATTAAATGAGTTATTTGCCGGGAATTGCACAAATTCGAAGCCATGACGAGCTTTGTTTATTTACCCCCATTCCATAGGATTGCCTTAGTTGATCAAACTAAGCATTTATAAAAACGTTACCATCAAGGAACAAACTGTTTATTGTGGAACACTTGAAAGGCGGATTACAAGATCTAAAAACATGCAATTGGGACTAGGTGACAATCCGGGTTATTATGCCGAAGCATTGTGTGTAGGCTGGCCATGATGATTGCCCTTTACACCACCCATCATTTTATCCGCCTAGACCAAAGTCTAATACCTGCTTAACGCATAGATACTGCGAAGCAATTGTGGCTGAGTCCCTTGCCCAAGGAGATTAGTGCGACCACTGGATTCGAACTCCTGACTTCACGATTATGAAGCAGGAGCTCTAACCACTCGGCCACGCGGCCACTAGGATTACAAGATCTACAAATGACAAATATTTGATCAGTTAATTGCATTTTTAATGGTTATCAGCCATTATGGAGTTGGAGAATGTACAATTGCTGCAACATATTTTAGACCCAGTAGACTTGTGTTGTTGTGCACCAGCGGCTTCCTGCGTCATTCCCGGGTCGGGCTCAGCAGACTACCACCGCTTACTTGAATTTTGCAAAATTTATATTTAACATTTTCTTAGAACGCTAAATTATTGGATAGTATTATGGACGAAATTTTTATTGCTCATTTTGGTTTAGGTCTTCTAAAAATCACACTCGTTCATTATATGCGGAATGCATGTATTAATGCCTAAAAATTTTGAAAATTTACTCTCCTGGCTTACACCTCACGCGAAAACGTCTAACTCACCCTAAGTGAACAGACCTATAGACACAAGTGTGCTTTTTCATTAACGTTAGAGCTCACCGATTC
>JASANE010026110.1:0-23738 GCA_030248225.1 Trileptium ribeirensis
GAGTATGGTTGGCACCAACCGTGGGCGACCGCGCGGCGAACCAGGGCGGGATGTCTATGCCCCTATATCGACTTGTTAGCCATTTGCGTCTGCAGAGACAATGAATTGCTCCACAAAATGAGATCGAAAACACCTATATTGCACGATAGATTGATGAGATATTACCATATTTTGTGTTTTGAGTCAAAATGGCCCATTGAAAGCCAGTTTCAGACCGACCCTGCAGCTCATATACATGAAACAGCAACATGTCTTTGTGCAGTTACATAAAGGATAAATTCCTTTACAAAATGAGACCAAAAATACCTATATAGCTCGTGCGTTTTGCGGAGATATTTACATTTTTGGTCCCATAAGGCCCATGAAAAAAAACCGTTTTGACCCAATCTTGCAGCGTAAATAATGGCAATAGCAGCACACCATTCTAGCATATCGGTAGGATAATAATTTGTGGGGGCACGAACCGGCGGCAGCCCCCATAGGATTGGTAGTATTCCCGATATTGGGCGGGCCGCGAAAGGAGGCTGCCCGGATCAATTTTGCCATAATTTGACCTCTGTGAGGGACCAATTCTGGTGGACTGGGGAATCAACCGGGGGCATCGAAAATTTATGTGAAGCACCAATCAGGGGCGACCGCGCCTTGAACCAGGGACGGGATGACTACCGCATCCTCTAACGACATGCTAACATGTGCTATTTGCAGAAAGGGTGAATTGCTGCACAAGATTAGACCAAAATTATACCCATATACCTGTATCGATACAGTTTTCGTACATTTTGGCTCGCATGGAACCGTTCTGGTCCGAATTCTATATCCTAAGAGAATCGCGTAGCAAAGTTATATACAGTATTATAGAGGATTAATTCATCTGCAAAATAAGCCCAATTTGACTGAGATATCTACACCAGTTATCGAAGAACATTAAGTAACATAATTTTTTGACCCCTTCGGGATGTTGGATCTTGCGGCGCAGCTAATCAAAGAGTCCAAATGGAGATTTCAAGCTTTCAAATGAGGTATCGTTCTAATCAATCAGCGCTGCTAAAGTTGACTTATTCGTGTCACCCTAAAGACGAAATATTGGCCATAGTTAAATTTCACCGCTGTCACTGTTAGTAAGAATAATTTTTTCTTCGCTCGTTTCACTTCCTACGCTCAGAATTCAGTTATGGAAATCAGGCTCATCGACTCTAAAAATGTTGAAAACTTCTGAAAAGGCATGAAATATTCATCTTGGTCTATAGATAACCGAGTCATGTTATTGAGTCTACCGAAAATCTATACGTAGTCACCCTAAAGACGAAATATTGGCCATAGTTAAATTTCACCGCTGTCACTGTTAGTAAGAATAATTTTTTCTTCGCTCGTTTCACTTCCTACGCTCAGAATTCAGTTATGGAAATCAGGCTCATCGACTCTAAAAATGTTGAAAACTTCTGAAAAGGCATGAAATATTCATCTTGGTCTATAGATAACCGAGTCATGTTATTGAGTCTACCGAAAATCTATACGTAGATCATTTTTGATGCCCAGTACGCATTATTTAACCAAGTTATTGAAGACAGACCATGGTCTGGAAATAGAGGTTGTTGACTCCTAACTCATTGAAAACCTATAAAAGGGCATGAAATATTCGTGAAAGAGTCCATATAACCGTAACATCGTATCCAGCGTACCCCAAACCTATATTATATACCACTCTGCAATTAATCAAACTTATGAAAACAGACTACAGCTTGGAAATAGTGTTCGTCTATCATAAAACTCCTGATACAACTGGAGTTATGATATAGTGAATATGGACTCTGGATAACAAAACAGCAGTATTCAATGTGCTTGGTAACCTAATAGACACTCGTTGTAAGGTAAAAACGTGCAACAAAATTGCCCCAATTTGAAAAATCGATTAATAGCAAAGGGTCGCATAACCATATTCAGGCCCACAGCGACCCAGGAAATGGTCCCACAAAATTTGATTCAGCAAAGTTGTAGCAATTAGGGTTATTCTGCGTGTTATGGTCTGTGCGGTGTCGAAGCATGCGTTGCGAGATATGGGCTGCGAAATACTGGTTCCTGTATGGCCTCGTAATTTCGCAAAGAGCCCTTAAAACCTGTTTTCGCAATTTTGAACAGGAAGATCGGTTCGGAGTTTTTAATGTACATCGTCGTCGGAACGAGAAATTTGTCGAAACCCACCCATTTGGTGATTAGTTATGAAAGACACCGACAGACAAAATAGAAATTTTAATATCTTTCCTCTAGAGCTCACTGTGGCAACTCCGCTTGGTTATTGGTATACTTTGTCCTAATTTAATTTGTAAATTCGTTTCTAGGCGTCAAGCTCTAATACCTCAAGCGCTTCAAATCCACATTACGTTGTACCAAATCACTATGATGTCGCAACTCAAAACGGAACCGTGTCTTGCCTTTCAACCGATGATGTTTTGAATGACGTGTATCTTGTGTTAGACAATTTGCTTAAGGAGCCTGGTTCGTACGAATGTGTGGCAGGATATTTGCTGGAGTTCCTTCGCGCCAACGTGGCGGATAGTGTAACATTGGAAGCCGTTGTTGAGTTAATTTTTGAATCAGTAAGTTATATAGGACACGGCATGTTTAACTGCACTATATATTCTTGTTAAATCAAATTTAGTATTGAGTGGATTATTTTGATAATAAATAGTCCTAATATTGGTTGTATTTTGTTCAACTCGGGCACAACAATGGTCTAAAGGGTCGCACTTAATTTTTTGAATTATTCTGGTCGTGTTGCATGTACATATTTATAAGCTGTGTCAAGTTATCTGCTACTGCGTACGATACTAGCGATAAACTTCGTTCCCGTAATGAACCACATTTTTGGATTGTTCTCCGGTATTATATATTCTCCGTTCTGTTGTGATAAGAATAATAATGATAAAGCATAAAAGCCATCGTGTATCAGGCTCCCAATAATTTTGGACTTTTCAATTCCTAACTACCGTTGAGCCGTTGGTGGCCTAAATTCAAGAAAACTATCAATTTTTATACCAAATCTGTGGCCTTATAGAATAGCAGCTTTACACATTATGCTATTTCCCCTCAAAGATATATTCACCTAGCTGTGACTCTTATTACCTTTGCCTATGCCCACGATGAAGCTTGCGACGCCGATGGTCCAAACGAATTTCTGCTCGTTTCTGCACTATACTTTTGTGGCGACTATTATAATGGCAAATTATTAGATAGCTAGGTATGAAGATTCCTTGTTCTGGATTTGGTTTTTATGTTATTATCTAAGTTAGAATGCAGTGGAAATCGTGTCATCAAATTCAAACTTGTTGAGTTCAATGAAGAAATTACACATTTCCTTATGGTAACATTTGGGGCATTCAGTTTACATTCGACCCGTATTTGCAATATACGATTGTCTGCTCAAAGGAAAGCTTGGAATTTCTATTTGATTCGTTTTTATTTGGGCACCAAGCTGATTCCTACACGTGCCAAAGTTGTTAACTTTGTAGAACGGTTTATTTATGTATGACCTTAAAAATTGGGGCGGTGGTTTTTTCACCAGAAGGTGCCGAACATGCCGGGGCCGCCAGACCCCCTTCTACTTTGGACATGATAATATAATATATAAGGGATAACCGGAAAAGTATTTTTAAAACGAAGCTGGGTCTGGAATAGAGATATGGCTTATACATCTATATGTACTGAAACACGTGAAGGAAGAAATAATGGTGATCAACATGGCCTTTGTCGGTTTAGTGGTCCGACAGCGCGACAAATGTTGTTTCCATTATGCATCACATGCTTAAAATGGGTCACAATGAATGTGTGCGCACGCATGGATCATGGACTAGGTAATTTTCGTCTCTGTTTGCCTAAAATTAAGTAAGAATACAATTGTATAGGGCTTCGCCAGGTATCGGTATCGGCCGATATTCTTAATATTGGTTTGGCCATTTTTGTAACATCAAAAATACCTATACTGATATCGTAAACATTGTAAACACATTTGAAGCTGACCAGAAAATAAAGAACCAAATTTTATTTCTACACAACAGAAACATATTAGTTTCGAATTGGCACCAACATGTTTTCACGCAATAATATTATAACCGGCTTCAATTTCACACGCACGCATCATGTTCCTTCTAACCTAAATCCCTGGAGGACGGGTTGGAGATTTGTGCAATATGGAGCGTGTCGGAGGTGTAGTCATGGCCCATAGTAATTACCATCCTCTCAAAGATAATAGTGCTGGCGTTTTATTCAACCGGAAACCCTTCTACTAAAAATTTATCTGTTCTAGCTGGAAAACATGTTCAAGTTAAATATTGACAACGTTATGACTGCCGGTTGTGCGGCCACCCCAGGCAATTCCACTACTCCAATTGCTACTTGGGTTACGGCAGCAATGGATAGGGAGCAGGAACCAATTTCCCACAAATTTATAACAGCAACCAACTACAAACGCGTGTTGTCGGCTAAAGATCATTTATTGAGGCGACCGAGCCTCAGGATTGTGGTGGTGCATCATTTATGGGACTTAAGCCTTGTCGCCACTCTGCAGCAACTGGTCATATAGGGTTGGCGAATGTGCATGAATTTTGGAATATGGTTAGTAGCGTGAAGATAAACGAAACGCAAAAAGGCACACGAATATGTCCGGTGGCCAAACGAAATAGTTATGAAAGCGGGTTGGCACGCCTGAACTAATCAATATCCAATTTTCACCCCAAACGACTACAATACATATGCAGTCCGTCAAATTCTTTTCACATTAACAAGCTGGCAGTGTTGTAAAATACTGTTAACTCTTTATGTTACCTTATCAAGCATAAGTTCAAAACTCGAAATATACTCAAACACTTCTAAGCAACGCTGTAATGCTACGCAAATGACAATAATAAGTTCAGTTTATCAACATAGACGGCAGCTCTGTAAATGGATCAAAGAACTACCATAAACATCGACGTTTGCGCTGTTTTGTTACTTTACTGAGAACAATTCGTATGAGAAGTATAGCTTACGTGCATTTGACTATACACAGTAAACTGTTGGGTTAGTAGTTTGTTTTGTGTTGTTGTAAAAGAAAATTGATACATACATACAAAAATATGTTTTGCAAAGAGAAAACATGGAAAGTTTTCACCAAAATTTTTAAACCGGAGTTCCGGTTGCAGTATGGTGTTTGTTTTTTGCCCGAACCAGAACAAATTCGATCTGAGCCGGAAATCCGAGTACTCCCTGATAATACTGAAAATAAAAATTCCAAGTACCGAGTGGCGATGCTATCTTCACATCCGCAGCTATTGTAACGTAATAGGTCCAGAATGGTAGTTTTATGCTGCATAATTTGTCGACCTCAGGGGCCTGAAGTATGAGGTTGAACGTCGCGGTCGAAAGGCTAACGCTTTCCTAACTGAGTCATTAAATTGTGAGTGAGTGAAATGAGCCAAGGGGAGAGATCTTACTAGCTGCGACAGTGGTGAAATTTGACAATGTCCGTTACTGCGTTTTAGGGTGACACACATAACTCAACCTTGGCTGTGCTGATTTGCTCGCGCGACAGCTCATTTGAAAGCTTGAAATCTCTATTTGTCTCATCAGCCGCTTGAGCTATATAGGTGCTTTGGTCTCATTTTGTAGCGTAATATATCCTTTGTGCAGCTGAAAATAGTGTGCTGTATTATTCATGCTGTAGATTTTGGTCAAAATGGGTTTTTCCATGGGTCCATGGTACTCAAAATACACGAAAATGGTGATATCTCCGCAACAGCTCATGCTATGTGTGTGGTTTTGGTTTTATTTCGTAAAACAATTTATGGTTCATTGTGTAATTTGATTCTCAATATAGCTGTGTACTAGGGAGTAACCGGAATTCTTGTTCCGGTTGCGGTTCCGGCAAAGGGCAAAACCATACCGAAATCGGAATTTCGGTTTAAAAAGATCGTTTGAAATTTTCCACGTTTTTTGTTTCATCTGTGATCTAAACATATGTAATATATATTATACAATGATCAACTCCAATACAACCAAGCAAAAGAAAAGATTAACTAATCAATTTGACGTTTGAAACGTAAGTAGGGCACATAATTTCAGTTGGAATTTGTCATAATAACCTGCAGGAGTTTGTTAATAAATCCAAGCCACGTCGATGCTTGTAGCAGCTATTTTACACATCCAGAAGTCTGTGGGGTACGTTTCAATTAAGCCGGTCCAACTTGGTAACAGAGTATGGCTTACGCAGAAGTACTTAGGGTATGCTTGGCTAACATAAATTGCTTCAAGAACCCGCCAAGGCGCATGTAAACTTGGTAAATCAGTATAAATTGAAGTAAACTAACGTTATCTGCAACGCAGCTAGAAACTGCTTTCTTGGCAAAGAACTGTATTTATTGAAACTGTGCGAGCAGCATCACAGTGTGTCTCGTTTATAGCATTCTGATTAGAAAGTTATCATCATTATCATCTAACTTACGGGCACTGTTTGTCCCAAAACTTACGGGCACTGTTTGTCCCAAAACTTACGGGCACTAGCCTAAACAATGTCCCTGACCACTGATCAGAAAATTATCTTCTATCTATTATTTTCTCTTAGAATCGTATAAACCAATAATTTAAAGTTTTCTACAGAAGCACATGTAACAAACGTATGTGTAGTAAAGGAAGGCGACTGGAGACAGAGCGAAAGTGTATATTCTACGCTCCAAGCTTTGTAAGCATATTCGATTTGTCGCAGTATACGCAATGGTGTATAGTGGAAGGCATTTTTTGGTCTGGGTGTGCAAAAATCGACATATTTGATCGATAAATAAACATTATTAGCTTCCTCAGTCTCTTTAAAGTTTCAGAAAGGCAATAATACCATCGCAATGCATTAAGTTTAATGTAAAAGTTATTTTTAATGCATTTTAAATCCACTATACCTTGATTTCTTCCTTCATCTGTTTTACTATATATAAATTTCGAAGACCAAGTTCCGGATCCGGTTTAAATGGACTGTTCCGGTTGCTGGTTCCGGTTCCGGTTATTCCCTGCTGTGTACATCTCTCTATATTACATATTCAATACCCAGAATTCACCGCCTTGGCAAGCTACTAGTTGTGTAATTACATTCAGAACTAAGTGCTCAAAATGGAACGAAATTTCATCCGATTTCGATCGTTTTCGTTTAAGCGAGAATTGATCGTTTGCGATTAATTCAACGAAGCTTGGTGATGTTCAAATAGAAAATTTTAATTTAGTAAAAAATGTTAGTTCGCGTAACTAACTTCGTTCATTTAGATATCATCCGATTTTATGATTTCACACTTCATTCTGATAGCAACAGTATATTGTGCAATACTTTAACTTGATATAAAAAAATCAGATGCCATTTTAATGTCTCATGGTTTTAGGTTGTGTCAGTACCAAATTGTGCTTATATTTGCGCGAAACTTTGTGGTTTCTTGTCAGAAGAATTCGTTTTGTTCCACAACGAATATTTTCGATCACATTTACTTCACAAGTGCGTATGTTATTTATTACATTTTAAGTTCTTTGCAGTATGTGATTTTGTCAGTTTATGTAACTGCAGAAGCTAACCGGAAAACCAATTGGTAACAATCGTCATTCATAAAAGCTTCGTCGACTTGGTGGGTAGATGGCACTGGCAGAGGGAGTAGGCCGGGGGTAACAAAATTTTCACCAGTCTCCCTGTTTTTTTCTCATAATTTTCCCTTAATTTTATAATTTTGCTTATGCTTTCCAAACTCTGAGGGGGTAAGTTTATGGGCCTCATGAGTGAGTGCGATCGTTCAGGGGGGCATATGAATACCTACATATTATGTACTATCTTGCTTTCCTGCACTTAAACGCCTTAAACGATTTTGTATGGTTTTACATTACTTTGCTCGCTTTGAATTACCTATGGACAACACCTCCCGAGCCTTAAATTTACGTCTTTAATCTTGATGCAGGCGTATTGATCAAAGCCATTGTTTGTACAGCACGATAGGATTGAGAATCAGTGTGTCTTGTCTGCTATGTTTAAGTTATCTGACTGCGGAAAGGGAATGATGGGTTTTAGTATTATGTAACCCGTTAAGCATATTACTTTCGTTATTTTAAACCTGGTGTGGATAAGTTGTTTCTGCTGGAACAGTGCAACAGGTTAAAAAGCTCAGATCGGAACTCAAACTTGGAACCAAATAGTGAAATTTTGGCATTGATTCAGCTGTGCGTTCAAAGGTTGAAATCGGTGGTTTAAGTGTGAGTAGTCACGGAATACGTTGAAATAATGGTAATTATTTGTGGACATTGACATCCGTACAAAACATGAAATGTTATCTGTATATTGTACATATGAATAAAAAATAAGAGAATTTTAGCATGTTTTGTAAGTTATCAATATTTTTATGTGGTAATATTTGATCAATGATTGCTGGACATTAAATACTGTGAGAAATTAATTTTGTTAACAGATTGCAAAATGTAGTTAGATTTTTGCTAATACTGCACTATTGCTATTTAGCCATTTTCGACGATTTTCGTGCCGGCGATATTAGTAATAGATGATAATTTGAAGAATTCGTAAAACTGTAAATTAATTAACCCGTGAAGAATTTTATATACCATAATGAAGTCATTATGAAGTTGTCGTACCTCAAGGCTTTACAGGTTAAATAGTTTTAACCTTTCGGTATGCGGTAAAGTGATGTTCAAACAGCTTAATGTCTATATCAGGTAAATTGTCGCATGATGTCATTTATATACAAAAAAGTAGTGTTCCAAAAGCCCTTATCTGTGGTATTTTTGATGTGGTACTCCATATTTTACACAACGGAACGTCGAGTAATGCGAATTGAGTTTAACACTGAAGAAAGTTCTGTCTATTAGAAAAGCTCTAAACCAATAATTTAGAGCTCTTCAAAAAAATAAGTCCAAAAAGTTTTGTAATAACTTAGGGTGTGATATTGTGCCAAAACATTTCGCATAATCTATGTAAATTATCCACCAGACTCAACTGTTATTGACCATTTCAATTTACATTGAAGCAACTGTGTACAAGTGAAACGTCTTTTTAAGAATACATTAATTAAATTGTTGATCAGTAGTTATTTCTAAAGCATCTGTTACAATACTTTCCAGAACATTGCCACATATTGATAGAAGTGAAACAGGTCTGTAATTTTGAGGATCATATAGGTCACCCTTTTTAAAGATAGGCGTAATTGTGCCAAATAAACACAGTTCCGGTAAACACGCATTCAAAAAATATTATTCAAAGGATTGTACAAGCTGTATACAAATTTCTTAATGTAGTTGTCAAATGAAAAATTTGGAAAATCCAAAAAGATTGTTTTGTTTTTAAGATGATACAAAACCATGAAAGGGTGAAAGCTATGAAAATAAACACGTGTAATATTCTTTTTTGTTCAATATGTGATAAATTTCCATTATTAATATCATACTTTCAAAATAATTATCAGCCAATATATCGCAACGTGTTTCATCATCAATTACAGTAATAGCTTGAGTGTTTTGAGAATCTCTACATCACCAAGCACATAACAGCGTGTATTGACATGTCTATATAGGCATTGGGTTCTATTGTAATATAAAATTCTGAGCTCATAGTGTTTTCGATATTTTTAAATTTCTCTTGAACATTTTAAAGCTGTGTAATTGTTTACAAGGCGACATTTACATGACACCTTATTTCTTGCTTAGTAATCATTTAATATTGGATGTTCAAAATATTTTTTCTTAAGACTGTTTTGGAGCAAACAATTCACATGCGGTTATCAGAATGTTATAAAATATTGCCTATTTTTCTCATACAGTAAAAACTAATCTGAGAATATATCCCCACTTGAAAGAATTAAATAATTTTCAATACTTACATAATCAGCTTTGTGATATTCTTATATACATCTGAATACCATTACGATTTTGAACAATAACATTACCTGTTAAAAGAAACCTTATTAAAATATGATTTGAATTTACATAACATTCATCTGCAATAATTTGAGATATATATTTAACGCTGAATTACACAAAATTAGAGCCAGTGAGTTTTTGATCGTGTTGGAAAAATATTTACTGGTTCAATCCATTTTCTGATGCTAGGATCGAAGCAACGACAATCTGATGAAAATATTCCAGCAAATCCTGGGATAAACTCAATATGGTTGAAATCATCCACGATTGTGGTCAGCCAAAAAAACAGTACTGCTATAAAGAGTAATAGTTTCTACATATTCAACTTCTTTCGGCGGTCGATAAAACAAATCATTCAATGTTTTGTTGAAATATAAATATCTATTTATAACTTCTAAGTCTTACCTATGCGGTATAAAGCACTGCATAAATATTGAATTTTAATCAGTAAAGCCACCCCTCCTCGTTTACCGCAAAATCTATCTTTACGAAATATCCTGAGAATCACCCTTGCGTTACTTTAATGTTTAACTAATGTAGTGTTGTGTTTTTGGCATTCTCAAACTTCGTATTGAAACATGTGAATATTCAGTACGTGAGAATTGCCAAAGTCATCCAATTTGGCTTCGCGGTGGGTAATTGTCATTTTTTATGGTTTAACATCAGCGCATTATGTCATTTCGCGGTCATCCTAAATGGCATCTTTTGTTGTTTTTACATGTTTCAACAATGTTTAGATGTCGCAAAGAGCACAATGTCAGAGAGAATCGTATCCGTGGCAGCGCCCAGGACGTTGTTCGATTACACAATTTCAGTTTGTTTCTGGCAGAACTATATCTACAGTTAAAAGTAAGGCATAACAAACTTAGATTGAGTATCAGTTCTCATATATAGATTTATTGAAACTGTTTCTATTATCAATTTGTGTATAACAGTTTTTTATATGTTTTACCATATTTTACCCATTTACCATAAATCATTTCAGTTTACAAAATTTAGTTCAACACAGGTTTTTAATCGTAAGTAATAGAAAAATTTACCGCTTACGATATACTATAGATCTTATTACGCACAAACAATTATTATTAAACAGCTAATTCTAACCATAATGTAAGCACAAAATTCCCAAGCATTGTTATCTATATATTGTAGCTGTCTGAATTAACATTACATGACTTATCTGTTATCTACATATTATTTCATTATTATATATGCATTTCTTCTCACTATATATTATGTGGCCGACTAATAATAGCCAACGATTTACCAGAGCCTGCATTTTCAATTTGACCGTTAATGGCTTCTTGGCTAGTTTTGTATTTCGTAACATATCTGCCTTTGTATTTAGGTTGGCGGTCAGAGACTCAAGGTGCTTGCAGACGCATTGTTGGATATAATCGTATCGCTGTATAAAGTGCCAAATGATCCTAATCTTAGAAGTGTCGTGTCTATTTTAAAGGTTAATTTTGGTTTCTTACTTGTTGTATTTTTCAACAATTATGTTTTTTAAATGTATTACACAGAGGTTTAAAGGATTAGTTCCATTATTATACTAAAAACTTGATATTGAATTGGTAGATTTAACCCAAATAACAATGGTGAAAAATTTTATTGTACTGCTCCTTCATTTAAACTATTTGCGTTGCGGAGATACCATATTTGCTCAGTTTACTTTACTAATTGTAAATAACTATATTTTACATTAAATATGTGTTTAAGCGATTGTATTTTATAGTATATGCATGACGTTATCAATGCCAATTATGAGATGTGAAGGCGATAACAACATCTATTAGTCTATTTCTATTTATTATCTTGTAATTATTATTTATCAGTGTTGTGGCGCGGTGTTAGATTCGAGTGCTGATGGTAATAAACCGTACATGGATGATATTTTCAAAAACATATCCGGAATAACATCTCATTCATCAATTTCGCGGTATGTCTGCTGTTACATGCTATTTTTCATGTAAAAAGTATTGGATATTGCGAATTTAGAAGTGCGCCGGTCCACTTTAGGTGCGTACGCCAGGCTTGATCTTTTGTCAAGTCAGTTCACCATCGTAGAAGCGATGGACGTGCACAAATCAATAGTATTCCTTATGTACGCGCACACGATATGGAATATAACTACATGTAGTTGCTGTTCGATGCGGCTTATTTTACGATTTAGTAATGCGGTTTGCTGACCGCTTACAGGTGAAAACACGGTTGCCAATTGCATTTTGTAATACACACTAAGACCGCGCACATAACTGATTCAGCATCTCATTGGATGAACGCTTAGAAAGGTGCGAAATAAAGAAATGTGTGCGTACGCAAATTCCGTTCGTTCATCACAAAGCCCTTTTTCGCGTTTACTAAACTGTGTATACCGAGGGCAGAAGTGTCCACGCCAATTTTTGCACGAATAAGCTCGTAATTGCAACAAAAGAATAACCACGGATTAAGCACCTTAAATAAACTAGCGTATAAGAATAATTACAGCTTTGTTGAACTTCAATCACGTTAAAGCCTATAAATTATTTTTTCGAGGCTCGCCAGACAACAAAATATATAGCCCAGTATTTTATACAAATACCGAGTCTATGGAACTTGTGTTTTGAACATTAAGTTGCTAGGTAATTGCTAGTATATTGTTTAGATTCAAATTGATTTAGGTCCTGCCTCTTGATTTTTAATGCAGTATAAAATATATTTATGATTGTTGGCAAATAATATATCTCGAAACGAAGTAGGATATCTTGCGACCAAAATAAGATTGAGGAAATTTTGGTCGGACATTATAATAGATGCTACCAACACAACCAACAGTAATGAGAAAATCTTTTATCGGTTTGGTTAGCCAACATTTTGTGAATATTGGTTTTGTTGAAAATATATTATTAAACTACGTCTAAACCATTTCCGCAAAAACTGTGCAGGTTATGACCAAATTTTACGTACAGATTTATGTGGTAATTCTTAAATAAATGCATCAAACTGTTAGGTTGCACATTGTGCCCATTCCCAATAATTTGCTGGACTCACAAATTTTATGAGTCTGCTAAAGTTAGTCTCATTATAGTTATCAAAATATCAATAGTTGAAATTGCATATTACGTAAGTTTCTGCATTACGAACTAGGATTAGAACATAACTACTTAGAACCTACTACAACCATAGCCGTGTATTACTGCATTGCGTCATCCTGGTTGGGCGTAGTACTACGGTGTAGCAATAACTATCTGTAATAAAAGGTTTCACACTTGCAATTATTATATATTTTAGCAATAAAATAAAATAATGCAAACGGGTTTTAGAAATTTTCACTCATGATAATAAGTCACTCGCTCAAATCATAAAGTATTGTACTCATTTTTCAGTTTTCTAAAGGTAGTCGAATTCCATGTGCTGGTATGTTTACGGACACTCGTCCTATGACAAAATATTTCTTGGTGCTTAAATCTTCATGCTAAACAGCAAATAGTTTTGCGGCCCAATCGAGTCATATTCATTATGCAAATTTTGAAAATTTTCTATTCTCCATAGTCGTTTTTGGCTTAATTGCAGTATCTGTGTTTGTATGGATTGGGTTTAATGCTATGAAAAGAAAAATTGTGTAATAGATCGCTTAGTGTGAGTTACGTTGATATGTACTGTTGTTTGTTTTTTAGTTTTATATATTTCCTGGCGTCTCCACAGGACCAGAATTTTACCTGGCCTGGGAGTATTTGAGCTGGGAAGTATCTTCAACCTGGGGGAGTTTCCCCCAGGTTAGTGAGGGAAATATCTCTAGATTAAGTGCGTTAACCTCTATATTATACATTTTATCATGTTTTATATGCGTTTGGTTGCAACAATATCGTTGTTTTTATTGGATATTTGTTATTTGCCTAAAATGCGTATTTATATAGACAGTGCTTCATTTTGCTTTAGATTTTGTTATTTAAAATCGAAGTATAAGCATTAGTATAGTGTGCATTATGACTGTTTTTGTTAGCACGATCATTTTTCTTGTCTTCTCAAAATACCTGGGGCTGTTGGGGGTTGACCTAAGGGGAAGCCAAAACTTACCTGAATAAGTCGCCGAAATCCTGGAGAAGTTTGAAAATTTTGTGTTGTCTCCTCTCAAGTGGACACGTCAGACTACCTCACAAGCGTTTATATAGTGGTATCTATTGTATTATTTTACCTGTAGAGTTGCCAATATTAATATCGCGCTTACTAGTGGTGATATATGGAAAACGTTTTTATTCTGTATGGGGCACATGCTGATTTGTTTCTAAGCCATCAAGGAAATCTGTTCATCTTACAAGATAATGAGATCCTGCAAAACGCAAAATATCCATATATTAAAGTTCATAAACGTATTGAAAAATTTTTCCTGTACATTGTGTAATCAAATTGACGAGTAGGCTGTGCACCCTGGCTTTTTGTTTTTCCCCTGGTTCGTGTCTTCTGGCAAAGTGTGGATCTGCTGGTTCAATGCATCTGGAATTTTTTTATTTTGCTACTGCCAATTGGTTTTTTCTTGTAATAGCCATAATTCCAACTTGCAACATCCCATCGTCTATTGGGATGGCTCAAACGACATCTCGCAGTCAGTGTGTGTCATTTAATAATGCTGAAAACAGATTCCAATTTCTTTCACGTGAAGGTGGGGCAAAGGATCTCGATTTGGTGCAAAATGATGTCTCGACAACCATTACAGATATTTCAGCTAATATTACGTTAATTTTGTAGAGCAATTAAAGCGCTACGTAGCTTATGATGCTCTGTTGTGGTGGTTGCCTTTGCCCTAGGATTAGAAATTTTTTAAATACGAAGGCTCATTTTATACTAAGTATGCGAATTATGTCGCATTTTTGAATGGTCGTATCTTCAAAACTGATGGTGAAATGTGATTAACGTTGAGCTCAATTTGTAGATGATTACTCATGTTATGTCATACCGTTTACAATGGGCGCATGAAGCCGAAATCATTCAACCAATATGGCGGAATCCGTGTTCTTTTTGTTTAAGAATAGGCTGGCTCATGAGATCCAAAACATGAGAATGTGCATAAACACATGGGATTTGAGAGTGATGTACCTCCAAAACTTGTGGTGAAATATGAGCGAGATTGACCTCAATTTGTAGATAGTGGCTTATGTTCTGTGTTTTACTTTTCATAACTTATAAAGTGGTGAAGCTGAAATGAACGGAGATTGTCGGAGAATCAACAATATGACTGAAATCGAATTGTTTCTCTTTTAGAGTAGGCTTGCACATGAGATTCAAAACATGGAAATGTTAATAAGCTCGTGAGATTTAAGTGCGACCGCACAACCAAAACTTATGGTGAAATATCGGTAACATTCAGCTCAATTTGTAGATGCTAACTTATGTAGGGTCTGTGTTTTGGTGTTCATAACGTTTAAAACTGACGTATGAAGCCGAAATGCACCGAGAGTGTCGGATAGTGACTCATTTCAAACTACGAGTGACACCGTGTTGTTTTTATGTAACAAACTAAGCACCCTGTGGCTGCGTGGGATGAGTTGCCACAGTGGTTTGCTACATGGCAACATAAAAAACCTGAAGATGGCTTTGCCAATAGCTTCGTTTTATGTGTATATCCCGAAATGTGCTGCATGAAACAAACCTGTTTATTTGAATTTATTTATGCTCTCGCCAATCAAAAACATGGCCTATACAGGTCTCTGGTATATAGCTATTTATATGTTTTTTAGTCCTGTGAAAGATATGATTAGCGCTGTCGTTCACTTACGATCTAACCACTGGGATGATGTGGCGGGTGGAATGAGAACAACAGCACAAGACACATCGCAGCTGTGTTTACCGCCTCATACACTTGAAAGGGTTTGTGATTCGCTGCCTTTATTTCGCCTTTTGCATATTAGTTGATAACATGCGCCAGGCGATATGGTGACTACATTGGGCAAAAGTAACAGTTATTATCATCGCATGTGCTTGAAAATCGTATTAGTTGCTATCTCTATTTATTACCCGTAACGTTTATTACAATCAAAAAAATTTACTATCAACTATGAGAATGAGCAATTTTGCGCGAGAGCGCTGATTTTGTCCCCAATGCTATGTGTAATGTTGTCCCGATCGATATTATGTAGATAGGCAGGTACCATTTATATTTATGTGCTTTAGTAGTCAGGCATCGTAATATTTGTTTTACACTGCTGTCTACGCCCAGCGAAATCCGGGTTTTGCCCGATTCGTGCCGTTGGCTAAATTTTGGGTTCCCTGGTTTATCGCCTCTTCGCAAAAGCTTTTGTTTTCACTCGGTAAAACATCCCAAAATGACATAAAATTTGATCAAAGTTTGTATTAAAATTCTGTCCTGAAGCCAAAAATTTAGTTTTCCGAAAATTTGCTTCAAAATCGCTTTTTTACACGTGAAAAGTGTTTTGGCAGTTTTTCTGACAGGGTTTTAACCATTTTACTTTGGCAAAATTGGCCGTTCTCTGGTTCCGAGTGCGTGAGGGCACCACCTCATGCTCCCCTGGCAAAATTTTCAGCGAATTGAGAGCTCAGTATTCTGAACATATTAAGAAACGGAGCGATCAGAGGTTCCAATGGAGGCTCTAGGAGAAAAACCAATGGAAAATTGTTTGGATTTTGGTCTGAATCATAACTCATCTTTTTGTGTTGAATTTGTTGTTATAGCAAGGAGATTCAAACGCGATGATAATAACTGTTACTTTGCCCAATGTAGTCACCATATCGCCTGGCGCATGTTATCAACTAATATGCAAAAGGCGAAATAAAGGCAGCGAATCACAAACCCTTTCAAGTGTATGAGGCGGTAAACACAGCTGCGATGTGTCTTGTGCTGTTGTTCTCCGTCCACCCGCCACGTAGTCCCAGTGGTTAGATCGTAAGTGAACGACAGCGCTAATCATATCTTTCACAGGACTAAAAAACATATAAATAGCTATATACCAGAGACCTGTGACCATTTTGATTGGCGAGAGCATAAAATAAATTCAAATAAACAGGTTTGTTTCATGCAGCACATTTCAGGGATATACACATAAAACGAAGCTATTGGCAAAGCCATCTTCAGGTTTTTTATGTTGCCATGTAGGCCGAACCACTGTGGCAACTCATCACGCAGCCACAGGGTGCTTAGTTTGTTACATAAAAAACAACACGGTGTCACTCGTAGTTTGAAAAACGGAGTACCGCTCCTCAACCTCGGTGCACTTCGGGCTTCATATACGTCAGTTTTAAACGTTATGAACACCAAAACACAGACCCTACATAAGTTGGCGTCTACAATAAGCTGAATGTTACCGATATTTCAGCCATAAGTTTTGGTTGTGCGGTCGCACTTAAATCTCACGAGCTTATTAACATTTCCATGTTTTGAATCTCATGTGCAAGTTTACTCTGAAAGAACAATTCGATTGCTTGATTCTCCGACAATCTCCGTTAGTTCAGCTTCATTTTTATAAGTTATGAAAAGTAAAAGCACAGAACATAAGCCACTATCTACAAATTGAGGGTCAATCTCGCTCATATTTCACCACAACTTTGGAGGTACATCAGCTCTCGAATCCCATGTGTTTATGCACAAGGTCTCGTTTTGGATCTCATGAGCCAGCCTATTCTTAAACAAAAAGAACACAGATTCCGCCATATTGGTTGAATGATTTCGGCTTCATGCGCCCATTGTAAACGGTATGACGTGACGTGAGTAATCATCTACAATTGGCCTAACGTTAATCACATTTCACCATCCGGTTTTGAAGATACGACCGTTCAAAATCAACATAATTCGCATACTTAGTATAAAATGAGCCTTCGCATTTAGAAAATTTTCTAAATACACAAACACAGGGACCGCCACCAACAAGCATCATAAGCTACGTAGCGTAATTGCTACAAAATTAACGTAATATTAGCTGAAATATATGTAATGGTTGTCGAGACATCATTTTTAGCCAAATCGATCCTTTGCCCCACCTTCTGAAAACTGTTTTCAGCATTATTAAATAGCGCGCACTGACTGCCGAGATGTCGTTTGGCCCCGATCAACGATGGGACACAAGTTGGAATTATGCACTTACAAGAAAAAACCAATTGGCAGTAGTGGAGAAAATTCCAGATGTGGAACCGGCGGATCCACCGCAAAAGAGGGGAAAAACGAAAAGCCAGCGCGCACCCCTCCGTCAATTTGATTACACAATGTACAGGAAAACTCAATACGTTTATGAACTTTAATATATGGATATTTTGCGTTTTGCAGGATCTCATTACTTTGTAAGATGAACAGATTTCCTGATGGCTTGAGAACAAAAAAAAAAAAAAAAAAAACGTTTAGTATGCACCACTAGTAAGCGCGATATTAAATTTTTTTTTTTTTTTTTTTTTTTTTTCAAATACCCCACTATAATTTTTGTGAGGTGGGGTCTCGTTTAGCTAAGAGGAGAGCGACGCAATTTTTAGAACAGATTAGGCAATTATTCAGGTTAGTTTTGGCTTCCCCCTTATTCAAACCCCCGACACCCCAGGTATTTTGAGAAACAAGAAAAATGATCGTGCTGAGCAGTCATAATGTTTAGTACTGATGCTATACTTCGATTTTAAAATCTCAAAGCAAAATGAAGCACTGTATATAATAATACGCATTTTTAGGCAAATAACAAATATCAATGGAGAACAACGATACTGTAACAATAATAAAACAATAAATTGTAGTATAAAGTCGTAACCGTAATACTAAAAATATCACTATAAACTAGGACACCGTAAAAGATCTTGCACTGAAATGTGCACAGCTGAAATTACTGGTACTGTGAAAACCGAGATATCGATTTGAAACGATAACAGTACAATATCAACGTAACTCGCACTAACAATACTGTACACGATTTCTTTCATAGCATTAAACCCAAAATCGTCAAAACACAGATACAATTAACCAAAAACAACTATGGAAAAATAAAAAATTTCAAAATTGCATGATGAATATGATATGGGGCGGCAAAACATTGCTGTTGCAGCGTGAAAATTCACCAAAATATTTTTGTCATAGGACGAGTGTCGTAAACATACCAGCACAGTGGAAATACAGAAAACTGAAAAATGAGTACAATACTTATGATTTGAGCGAGATGACTTATTATCATGAGTGATTTCTAAAACCCGTTTGCATTATTTTTATTTTATTGTCAAAATATATAATAATCCCAAGTGTGAAACCTTTTATTACGAGATGCAAGTTTGTTGCTACACCGTAGTCCGACCCGGCAAAATGACGCAAATCAGTAATACACGGCTATGCATTCATTAGTTCTAATTGGGTTGCTGTCTAATCGTAGGTTGGCAAGTGCAAAAGCTTACATTGAGTGCAAACTATAGATATTTTGATAACTATAATGGAGCTCAACTTTCAGCAGACTCGGTAAAAAAAATATGAGTCCGGCGGACTACAAAAAATGGCACAATGTGCAACCTAACAGTTTGATGCATTTATTAAGAAATTACCGTAAATTGGCACGATTTTGGTAATTAACCTGCACAAAAATTCGCAGTTTAATAATATATTTTGGGACAAACCGAAAAATATCACAAAAATGTTTAAACTACAAACCGATAAAAGATTTTCTAGTTATTTGGTTGTGTTGGTAGCGGTGTCCTCATGTTGCAAACCAAATTTTCCCTCAATCGATTTGTCGCAAGATTGCTCCCCTACTTCGTTTTTTCGAGATATATTATTTGCAACAATCATAAATATATTTTATACTAAAAATCAAGAGGCAGGACCTAAAATCAATTTGAATCTAAACAATATACTAGCAATTACTAGCAACTTAATGTTCAAAAACACAAGGTCCCATAAAGATATTTGTATAAAATACTCAGATATTTTTGTTGTCTGGCAAGCCTCAAAATAATTTATAGGCTTTAACGTGATTGAAGTTCAACAAAGACTGTAATTATTCTTATACGCTAGTTTAAGGTGCTTAATCGTGGTTATTCTTTTGTTGCAATTACGAGCTTATTCGGCTACAAAAATTGGCGTGGAACACTTTCAGGGTAATTATCACAGTTTTGAACACAAAAAAGGTTTTGAGATGAACGAACGGGAATTGCGTACGCACACACATTTCTTTTTATTTCGCACCTTTCTAAGCGTTCATCAATGAATTGTAAAATAAGTTGTGCACAACTATTAAGTGTGTATTACAAAATGCAATTGCGCAATTATTTTCACCCTGTAAGCGGTCAGCAAAGCGGTCTAAATCGTAGAATAAGCCGCATCGAACAGCAACTACATGTAGTTATATTCATATGGTGTGCGAATACTGTGGTGTGCACGTGCCATGTGCTCGACAAACTGACTTGACAAAAGGGGTGCAAGCCTGAGCCTACGCACCAAATGGACCGGCGCACTATAAATTCGCAATATGCAAATCTCTTTTTTACATGAAAAAAAAATGCGGCGTGGCGTACACAAAATTGATGAATAAATATTATTCCGGATATTTTTTTTTGAAAATCTCGCCATCAGTGTCGTCTCGTCGTGGCGCGAACTCTTCTCGGCAGCCCCGCGCCCCCCCCGACACTGATAAATAATAATTACAAGATAAATTGGAATAGGAAATGGTTTTTAATAGATGTTTCTATCGCCTTACATCTCATAATTGGCATTGCAATGACGTCAAGTGCATATACTATAAATACAATCGCTTAAACACATATTTAATGTAAAAATTGTAGTTTATTTTTACAAACATTGAGCTCAACTGAGCAAATATGGGGTATCTCCGCAACGCAAATAGTTTAAATAAAAGACAGTACGATGAATTTTTTTCCACGATTTGTTATTTGGGTTAAATCTACCAATTCAAATATCGAGTTTTTAGTATAATGCAATCGAACTAATCCTTAAACTTCTGTGAGATACATTTTAAAAAACATAATTGTTGAAAAAATACAACAAGTAAGAAAACCAAAAATTAACCTTTAAATCGACGCCGTTTTCTAAGGTGCCCATTTTGGCACTTTATACAGCGATACGATTTGTATCCCACAATCAGTATCCACCTTTGAGCCTGACCGCCAAAAATTTTTCCGAAGGCAGAAGTGTGTTACGAAATACAAAACTAGCCAAGAGAAGCCATTAACGGTCCAATTGAAAATCAGGCTAAATCGCTGGCTAGGTCGGCCACGTGAATATGTATAGAAGAAAAATCCATATATAATAATGAAATAATATGTCAATAACAGATAAGTCATGTAATGTTCAACTACAATATATAGATAACAATGCTTGCAAAAAATCTATAGTATATCGTAAGCATAAATTTTTCTATTACTTACGATTAAAAACCTGTATTGAACTAAATTTTGTAAACTGAAATGATTTATGGTAAATGGGTAAAATATGGTAAAACGTATAAAAAACTGTTATACAAATTAATAAAAACAGTTTTCAATAAATATTATATATGAGAAAATTGATCTAGAATCTAGTTTATTATGCCTTTAACTGTAGATTGTAGTTCTCAGAAAACAAACTGAAAATTGTGTTGATCAAACAATTGGGCGCTGCCACCGGAATACGATTCTCTCTGACATTGTATACTTCTGCGACATCTGAATATTGTTGAAACATGTAAAAACAACAAAAGGAGTACCCATTTCAGAAGGATGACCGCGAAAAATGACATCGCTGATGTTAAACCATAAAAAAAGACAAGATATACCGGCACGAAGCCGAATTGGAATCATGACTTTGGCGAGTCTCACGTCTCGGAATGCTTCACATGTTTCGATGCCCAAAAAGCGCGACACTTTCTTAAGCTTAAACATTAAACATTACAAGGTGAAATGATCTCAGGATATTTCGTAAAGATAAATTTTGCGGTAAACGAGGAGGGTGGCTTTCTTGAAATTCAATATTTATGCAGTGCTTATACCGCATAGGTAATTTTGCAAAAGTTTAATTATAAATAGATATTTATATTTCGACAAGAACATTGAATGATTTGCTTTATCGACCACCAAAAACTGAATATGTCAAAAACTATACTCTTTATAGCGGTACTGTTTTTTGGCTGGGCACAATCCGGTGAAATGATTAGAGCCCGTATCGTTTATTTATTGCAGGAACTACTATTAATATATTTTAATTCGGGTATACGTTGCTGGTGTAACATAGGAAAAAATGGATTAATTGAACCAGTCCAAAATATTCCAACACGATAAAAACTCACTCTGGCTCTAATTTTGTGTAATTCAGCGTTAAATATGTATATCTCAAATTATTGCAGATGAATGTTATGTAAATTCAAATCATATTTTAATGAGGTTTCTTTTAACAGGTAACATGTTATTTGTTGTTCAAAAATCGAGTTAATGCAATTTATTTCAGATGTATACAGATATCACAAAGCTGATTATGTAAGTATTGAAAATTATTTAATTCTTTCAAGTGGGTCTCAGATTATTTATGAGAAAAAAATGCACAATTTTTATAACATTCTGACAAGTTTTCGGCCGTGTCGAATTGTTTTTGCTCGAAATTTCTTTTTTTAAATATTTGAACATCCAATATTAAAATGATTATTACTAAGCAAGAAATAAGGTGTCATATAAATGTCGCCTTGGAACAAGACTACACAGCTTTAAAATGTTCAAGAGAAATTTAAAAATATGGAGACACTATGAGCTTCAGAATAAATGCCTATAATTGTGATATCAATACACGCTGTTATGTACTTGGTGATGTACGAGATTCTCAAAACACTCAAGCTATTACTGTAGATTGATGATGAAACACGTTGCCATATTGGCTGATAATTTGAAAGTATTATCATAATGGAAATTTATCACATATTAAAAAAGGAATCTACACGTGTTGTTCATAGCTTTAGCCTTTTTCGTTTATATCATCTTGAGAAACAAAACAATCTTTTTTCAATTTCCAAATTTTTATTTAACAATTACATTAAAAAATTTGTATACAGCTTGTACAATCCTTTGAATATTTTTGAATGCGTGTTTACCCGGAACTGTGTTTATTTTGGCACAATTACGCCTATCTTAAAAAGGGTGACCTATATGATCCTCAAAATTACGAGACCTGTTTCAGCTTTGCTCATATGTAGAACTGAAAGTTGTAACAGATGCTTTAAAAATAACTACTGATCAACAAATTTAATTAATGTATTCTTAAAAAGACGTTTCACTTGTTATTACACAGTTGCTTTTGGATATTAAATTGAAATGGTCAATAACAGTTGAGTCTGGTGGATAATTTACATAGATTATGCGAAATGTTTTTTTGACAAATTCACACCCTAACATTACGAAACTTTTTTGGACTTATTTTTGAAGAGATTATTTGGTTTAGAGCTTTTCTGATGTAAGAACAGAACTTTCTTCAGTTTGCATTACTGGACATTTTCCGTTGTGTAAAATATGGAGATCACATCAAAAATCCGCGGGGAGTAAGGGCTTTTGAACTCTTTTTTTGTATATAAATAGATTCATCGACAATTTACTGATATAGACATTAAGCTGTTTGATTTCGCTACAGTACCCGAAAGGTTAAAACTATTTTAACCTGTAAACTTTTTCTTTGAGGTACGGACAACTTCATCATGGGGGTTCATTATGGTATATAAAATTCTTAGGGTTAATTAATTACAGTTCTCGAATTCTTCAATTATCTATTACTAATATCGCCGGCACGAAAAGTGGTCAAAAGTTTGGTAGTGCAGTATTAGCAAAAATCTAACTACATTTTGCAATATGTTGACAAAATTAATTTCTCACAGTATTTAATGTCCAGCAATGGCGAATTC
>JASANE010026112.1:0-14948 GCA_030248225.1 Trileptium ribeirensis
CAATACTTTTACACAAAATGTTCCATTATTATAGCGATACTTTTACACGAAATGTTTCATTAATATAACAATATTTTATACCAAATGTTTCGTGATTATAATAGAGTTATTATGCGCGGTATTTTATACAAAATCGATATCTAACACAATGCCACCTTTGTATATAACCGGCCAGGTGCCGGCGCTTCCCGGTACGAATTTTGAGTACAAAAGTCCCGAAATGTCCGTGACAGGGCCGAAGCGGCCCTGTTACATAAATACCAATATTTCTAAAACATAACTAAGTGACGGTAATGTCCATAGTAACAAACCTTATAATAGTTAAAATATTTCTCAAAATGGCTTTTGCCTGAGCTATATTTTCCATTTTTATTGCTAAGTAATTGATTTATCAATATGTGATTTATGTTAACTTTTGATATGTAAAGTATGATACAACATAAAAATGATCTTTTCATATGAGGATTTAGCTATTATACGCTAATATCACGCTATACAAAACGTGATTTTGATTAAATATTTTTATATTGAAATTCTTCACCAATCTTATCACTATAAAATATGATTCGGTTTGCTTGGTATTAACTGAACTCTATAGAATACAGCACAATTGTACATGTGTTATTCTTCGTCACAAGAAGAATTAGGGTCTTATGACCAGGTGATTGAAAAATTTTCAGAAGTTTTTATTGAGAAATAGCTTACAAGCACTCTACAAATGGATCCTATATACATATTCATAATCCATCATCCATATGAATGGCTGTCACGGTACAGTCGCAAACACGCGTACATTGTTTGTATTATACGCTATACAAACGTGATTTTGATTAAATATTTTTATACTTAAATTCTGCCAATCTTATCATACCTATAAATATTATTCGGTTTGCTTGGTATTAACTGAACTCTATAGAATGCAGCACAATTGTACATGTGTTATTCTTCGTCACAAGAAGAATTTGGGTCTTATGATCAGGTGATTGAAAAATTTTCAGAAGTTTTTATTGAGAAATAGCTTACAAGCACTCTACAAATGGATCCTATATACATATTCATAATCCATCATCCATATGAATGGCTGTCACGGTACAGTCGCAAACACGCGTACATTGTTTGTATTATACGCTATACAAAACGTGATTTTGATTAAATATTTTTATACTTAAATTCTGCCAATCTTATCATACCTATAAATATTATTCGGTTTGTTTGGTATTAACTGAACTCTATAGAATACAGCACAATTGTACATGTGTTATTCTTCGTCACAAGAAGAATTAGGGTCTTATGATCAGGTGATTGAAAAATTTTCAGAAGTTTTTATTGAGAAATAGCTTACAAGCACTCTACAAATGGATCCTATATACATATTCATAATCCATCATCCATATGAATGGATGTCACGGTACAGTCGCAAACACGCGTACATTGTTTGTATTATACGCTATACAAAACGTGATTTTGATTAAATATTTTTATACTTAAATTCTGCCAATCTTATCATACCTATAAATATTATTCGGTTTGCTTGGTATTAACTGAACTCTATAGAATACAGCACAATTGTACATGTGTTATTCTTCGTCACAAGAAGAATTAGGGTCTTATGATCAGGTGATTGAAAAATTTTCAGAAGTTTTTATTGAGAAATAGCTTACAAGCACTCTACAAATGGATCCTATATACATATTCATAATCCATCATCCATATGAATGGCTGTCACGGTACAGTCGCAAACACGCGTACATTGTTTGTATTATACGCTATACAAAACGTGATTTTGATTAAATATTTTTATACTTAAATTCTGCCAATCTTATCATACCTATAAATATTATTCGGTTTGCTTGGTATTAACTGAACTCTATAGAATACAGCACAATTGTACATGTGTTATTCTTCGTCACAAGAAGAATTAGGGTCGTATGATTAGGTGATTGAAAAATGTTCAGAAGTTTTTATTGAGAAATAGCTTACAAGCACTCTACAAATGGATTCTATATACATATTCATAATCCATCATCCATATGAATGGCGCGCCACACGGTACAGTCATAAACACGCGTATGTTGTTTGTATTATACTCCAAAAATCAATGAATACATGTACTAGATGTGAGATTAAAATTTAGTGCACAAATTATTAAAATTGTTTAGGAAGTCGCTACGGCATTACACATTCGAAGTCGTTTTCAAATGACGGCCAAACACAACCGATGCTGTGTCGAGACGACACAAAAGATGAAAATCTTCTCCTGCCGACAATGTGGCTTGGTACTGAAGATGGATCGTATGTATTTTTATAAATGGTTTATTATATTTATGTCTTTCCATACCTTGTCAGGTTTGACACATTTGAAACTGTAGTACGTGGTGGAAGCAATATGCTAACGCAAGTCTTAAATTTTGACATTACAATTTTTTCCCGTATTAACTGATAACATATATTATTGTAGATTATCTTATATCGTACCATATTTTTGACTATGTGTAACAGCGTTTATCTTGCTTCGTATTATTACAACAAAGAAAATTTGTGCAATATACTTTTGTGTATGCCAAAAAAATTTTGGAATACAGGAGGCACAGAATTGGTTTGACACTTGAAGAGCGCTCACTCGCTAAAACAGTTGCACAAAGTTGTGGTTTGCAACCTGCTAGAAGTAGTAATTTTTACGCACATTTGTCAACGATTTTTCTTGATCTCATGATGAAACATTTGGAATTTGGCAAGTTATTGAATAAATTTTTGTACATTTAATTTTTCTCTTTAGGTTCACCTTAGGCTACCAACAATCTCAATATATAATAAAATGAAATAAGCTTCCAAAATTCTATAATCAATACAATCTTGAATCGCTTATTATTCGAAAAAAATTAGTTTTCGCTGTATGACAATAATATCATATCAACGGTCAACGAAAATTTACTGGTATATGAGAAATTAACCTTCGAGTGTTCAACTTGTGGGAAGAGATGTGGTTTTGCCCACATATTTCATATAGTCAGTACAAGCGACATATAATTGAAGCAAAACGGACCTCGATAGAGTAGAAAGTGTTGTATCAACATATCAACACATAAATTATTTAAGCGTACTCACTTTAAGCAGGAGCGTCGTCAGAAAATATTTGACTGGAGAAAGGATCCCAACCGCATTCTGGGGATCTGACGGTTGCAAATTGAATAAATTTTTGTTGCAGTTGCAAACAGAGGGACGCTGTCAAAACCTGGGTAGGTGGCACAGCCCCCAGTGCCTACCGCTGCTTTATTGTGGTATTATGGTTATGTAAAGGTGCGATAATTTTACTAAATATTGGTAAATTGATTGCACTGTATATGATATATGATATATATGAAGTAGACGTTGAAATGAGGAGGTTGTGATCGCCGTTAAACAAAAAGAATCAGCCCCTGGGGCAGGATACTGACCAGGTATAACTGCATTAACTGTATATGATATTTGACAAATATAATGTAGGCGTTGAAATGAGGAGGTGTTGTGATCGCCGTTAAACAAAAAGAATAAGCCCCTGGGGCAGGATACTGTCTAGTTATAACTGCATGAAAAGTATATGGTATTTGACAAATATGATGTAAACGTTGAAATGAGGAGGGTTGTGATCGCCGTTAAACAAAAAGAATCAGCCCCTGGGGCAGGATACTGACCAGGTATAACTGCATGAACTGTATATGATATTTGACAAATATGATGTAGGCGTTGAAATGAGGAGGTGTTGTGATCGCCGTTAAACAAAAAGAATAAGCCCCTGGGGCAGGATACTGTCTAGTTATCACTGCATGAAATGTATATATATGATATTTGACAAATATGATGTAGACGTTGAAATGAGGAGGGTTGTGATCGCTGTTAAACAAAAAGATTCAGCCCCTGGGAAAGGATACTGTCCAGTTATAACTGCATGAAATGTATATGATATTTGACAAATATGATGTAGACGTTGAAATGAGGAGGGTTGTGATCGCTGTTAAACAAAAAGAATAAGCCCCGGGGCAGGATACTGTCTAGTTATAACTGCATGAAATGTATATGATATTTGACAAATATGATGTAGACGTTGAAATGAGGAGGGTTGTGAACGCTGTTAAACAAAAAGAATCAGCCCCTGGGGCAGGATACTGTCCAGCTATAACTGCATGAAATGTATATGATATTTGACAAATATGATGTACACGTTGAAATGAGGAGGGTCGTGATCGCCGTTAAACAAAAAGAATCAGCCCTCGTTTATTACTGACGATGTCAAGGACACTATGCTTAAACACATTATATAAGGTGTGTAAATAATACCATGATGAAGCTAACACCATATAAATTTTATGGCGTAGTCTACAATATAGACACCGCACTACCTATGTATGCTATCTGAAAATACCATCAGAAAGACAATGGTTTCGTCGACATCATATAATTGATGATGGGTGGACAAAACTTTCACATGGGGTCATATATAACGTAAACACTGCATCAGGCTTAGTATATCGAGGATGGCATAGCCTTGCATATTCCTTAGCTCCTTAGCTTGACTTTAGCCTGGATACACAGTTGTGAGCCAGTGCTGTTTATCTTCGGTATATATATCGTTTTCAGAATCCAAGTATACAATTACAACGACAATGTCAGGATGAAGCGCTCAAAAGCTCATATCCAACACTCCGAATCGGTCAATTTTCTGCTGTAAGTAACTATGCTAATCTGTTAGCACTTGTAGCAAACAAAGTATATACGAGTTTCAGTTTAATTTTGCAATAAGCGCCACAGGAAATCAGGATGTCCTTGGGTTTTTTTGATTAAAAGGCTTTAATATTTCACGCCTTCTCTCACGCGAAATAATTTGTCCTAAATACAATAATTCTATTGAAGTTTTTTTGCTAAATATGAAGATAAAACGGCTTTTCTTTGCCTTACGACGTACTTTCGGGATACTAACGTTCCGGTCACTAGCAGCTTTCGGAATCGACTGTCTTCTATCATCGTATCCGAAAATAATGCCACTAAAACAAGTACCCGTGTCAATACGCTGGTTGTTATAGACTCGTATTTTCTGTTTTATAATTATACGTAGCAAAGTCCGCCTTAACCGATCTCTTGAATTAGCATCATTTCGACGAAGATTGGCAAAGCTGATATCGTTATCTGTATGTTACCGTACACACAAAAATAATGCAGTCATAGGCACACTGTGGAAATTTATTTGAAACAGCCGCAATATAATTATTATGCCTTAAGGAAATTTTGCTCCATAAACTGATCAACTATGTTACTTTAACATGAAATATGTGTACGGACTACGAGTACTGTTTTCTGCTATAAATGTAGAGTCTAAATCCGATTAAACGATGCTCCAGTGATAGAGATGAGGACAGTAAAAATTTGGTTTGAATCTTATCTTGTGGCTATGTCCTCTCCTCAGTACCTTCCTGGTGCATAGGATGCTGTCTGCGATTACTGCTCGAAAGAGACACGAAATATGTGTGTTGACTACGAGTACTGTTTTCTGCTATAAATGTAGAGTCTAAATCCGATTAAACGATGCTCCAGTGATAGAGATGAAGACAGTATAAAATTGGTTTGAATCCTATATAGATTGGCTATGTCCTCTCCTCAGTACCTTCCTGGTGCACACGATCCTGTCTGCGATTACTGCTCGAAAGAGACATAAAATATGTGTATTAACTAAGAGTACTGTTTTCTGTTATAAATGTAGAGTCTAAATCCGATTAAACGATGCTCCAGTGATAGTGATGAGGACAGTAAAAATTTGGTTTGAATCTTATCTAGAATGGCTGTGTCCTCTCCTCAGAACCTTCCTGGTGCATACGATCCTGTCTGCGACTACTGCTCGAAAGAGACGTCGCAATAACGTCAGCAGTAAGTATAGATGCAGTTATTTGATGCCATCTTTCAAAAAGTAAGGTTTAAAAAAGTTTATGCTACCTGTCGCAGGCTCAAAACATGGTTTTTTCCGTCTTAGTCATTCTACGACAAAGCTATCCCAATAATTTCAAAATGCACTACAGTATACTCCGTCTTGGAAATATACTGCTAAATTCGTAGTTGTTTCGAGTTGAAAACTAAAACGGAACCTAAACTGCAATTTTCAAAATTGTCATGTGAAAAACTGAATATAGCATGTTTTGGTAAATGAAGAATAGCGTCAGAACAGACGTTCGCTACGATAGTTAACATATTTTTTCAGGTACTGTGACGGGAAGGTTTTTGCTGCTCTTGGTAATATAACTATAGCCGTTTATCTTAGAACGCCCGGTAAGAAAAAAATTCGTAGTTTATAATGTAATAATGCTAGTCGACTTTATTTTTTTGGCTGCAGTTTTGAAACAGTGTACTGATAAATATCGCAACTGCGTTGATTTTCTCAGCGTGCAAATATAATATTATTACACCTTCAAGTCTACAACTCAAGTGTTTCTGTGATTTAAACCATGAGAAAATTAGCGTTAAGTCTTCATTGTCAATTAGAAATATTACACCTTCAAGTCTACAACTCAAGTGTTTCTGTGATTTAAACCATGAGAAAATTAGCGTTAAGTCTTCATTGTCAATTAGAAATATTACACCTTCAAGTCTATAACTCAAGTGTTTCTGTGATTTAAACCATGAGAAAATTAGCGTTAAGTCTTCATTGTCAATTAGAAATATTACACCTTCAAGTCTATAACTCAAGTGTTTCTGTGATTTAAACCATGAGAAAATTAGCGTTAAGTCTTCATTGTCAATTAGAAATATTACACCTTCAAGTCTATAACTCAAGTGTTTCTGTGATTTAAACCATGAGAAAATTAGCGTTAAGTCTTCATTGCCGATTAGAAATATTTTATAGATTTTGATTATTTTTTGGCTTCAAAATAACTGTAGAAGACAGCCAAACAAAAGCAGTTTAAAGCATATTATACAGCGATCTACAAAAATTCTAATGAGACAGACCAATCTAATGCTGTATACGCCATGGTACGCCGTAAGTGTATTTATCGCATTGAATTGGAGTTGCGATGTCGAATAATGATGAATATTTCGATGAAATTTGCATGTAGTTTAAATGCTGCCAACTGCCAATCATGAATCTATCACTAGAACAGTGTGATACTGCTCAAATTATTACCTCCAGTACGTCGCGGCTGATTTTAATTTTGCTCACCGTTGGTTTATGACCCACCCTGTCGAGTCATATACATGACCTACCTTTATGTTCGCGGCGTAGGACACTCACCGGCTTTGATCTTACCATGATTATGTCTCATCAAATTCGCAAACAGCCAAGGTATTGAATCACCAAATCCAGACACTCCACACGTTCTCGAGCCAATAAATCCGCGCCCTCAGATTCTTATAGACCACCAGGTCCAATATGGCTATCTACATTTTATTCATGAACCTGTAGGTTTAGATTTGCTGAGCAATGCAAGGCCTTGTCCGTGCTTTAATTTAGTGCGAAAGAACATAGGCGCGGTTTAAAGCCGGTGATCCAAGCACATGGGGTGTTTAGGGCATGTTTAGGAATGACAATGGGCTCTTAAACCTGGAGAGCTAAAGCTGAAGTCGGCGCCGAAGTACCGAAGGCAATTCAAGAATTAGCGCCATAGTGAGGACTCGATTAATCAAATTATGTGGTTTGAAACATTGTTCTTCTGTAGTTTCTACCGTTTTGCAATCAAATAATTTTAGATGGCGAGTGGAATTTCGATGATCCGACAATAATCAACCTAGATCATATGTCGTGGTCAGTTCCAGTATCGTGTATGGCATCGGTGACCAGTCGAGTTTGGTGTGGTTGTCAAAATGCGATAATGATTATAAATCCAAATACGCTTAAGATTGAGGTAAGTCGACGCAAGTGTTTCTAGTTTTAGCACATACATACACACATAGGAGGAGATGGAGATTATCCCCCAAAGTGCCAAAGACCCTCCACTCGAGGCCTCGTCGATCGCTCTCTCCCTGAGAGGTAGTCCTATCCGTGCTGAGGCTCCGCATCCGTACACTCGCTTACCCCCACCGAAGAAGCACGAAATTTTTGACCAAAATAGGTAAAAATTTGGCGAAAATAAGCAAAAATTGGTGGATAATTAACAAAAATTGTGGGAAATTGGCAAACATTGGGGAAAAATTTACAAAAATCGAGGGAAAATAGCAAACATTAACAAAATTCTTGAGTCCCAAAAAACTTCGAAAATATCTCCCATGACGACCTGTGGAGAGAGGCACAAGCTACGCAGCTCGCGGACTTCGGATCTCAGCAGGCTGATTTCTTTTATATTTTCACTATAGATGAAATACTTCCGGATTGCAAATACACAAATTAGCGTATTAATGGCGTTATAAATAAAAATGTTTTATATTTAATATCAAAATTAATTCTTTGTAGTTTTGCCTGCACTAAAAAGATGACAGTATTCAGCTTTGCTTTGTTACCGTCCGCGGTACGTAGCGGTCGTTTTCGGTTTTACCCCAACCAGATTCATGACGCACCAAGTGGGTCATAAACAAAAACCACCGTCATGTTCTTGGACTACAGTCTTGTAATCCTACCAGGTTCCTGGGCTACCAAATCTCTACCCTCAACATGTTCTAGAACAACTAATTTATACTCCACAATGTTCTTGAACAACTACTTGATCCCCCACAAGGTTCCTTGTGGTGTAGAACATTTTTGGTTTTTTAAATATGTGTATAAATTACTGGCTCAATAACCTTTTGGGTATAGAAGAGGTGATCCTAGAACATGGTGTGGGTAGTGTGACTAGAGATTTGGTACTCCATGACCCTGGTGGTTGTACAAGTCGATGGTCTAAGAATATAATATGGATGGGTCATGTTTATGACACACATGGTGCATTATAAACCTGGAGGAGTAAGACTGAAAATGACAGCTATGTACCGCGGACCGTAAGAGGGCCAGGGCCAAGCTGTGAGTGTCATACTCTTCAGCAGAGTCGATTTTTATCGGGTAAAGGTAAGATTTTGATTGTGGGTACGTAGAACTTACGGTAAATTTAATAGCAAATTGTCGAAGCGACATATATATTGTGAATTGATAAAGCCTACTGGCACGCATGCTACAGGCCTCTAGGCTTTAACCCTGATTAGCGCTGTTAATAATTTGTTCTCGTTTAACGTGCCTCATTTTCCGGGATGACAGCGACTTCTGCAGAAAAGTTTCGGATAGGGTTTCCACCTCACTGAAAACTAAGTCTATCTCTTATATAGATGAGTTCGCAGTTCGCACTTGTAATTGTATTTCTTCGAAACACAGTTTTATAGTATTATGAACCTTTTAGTTCTTAAATTGACACATTTGTCAACGCGAGCATTGCAACGCAATGCACTGTCCGACTTTATAGTGTAGCGCGTTGTTTGTTGTTCGCTCGCTTTGTGAGGTTCTTTAAGAAAACGAGCAATAGTTCGAAGATAGCGTAGTGGCAAGCGTACGAGCCTCCCACCAAAATGATCCTTGTGCAATCCGCGGCAGGTGCAAAAGTTTGCTTAAGGATATACGAAATACGCATTAATTATACCCTGTATAAAATCCAATAACGTCATCACCCAGTGTACCTATGTTAGAAAATGAACAACGGTCCAGTGTACCTGTTGTTAGCAAATGAACACCGGCCCAGTATGACTGTAGCTAGAAAATGAACAAGGGGTCAGTGTACATGTTGTTAGAAAATGAACGCGGGCCAGTGTACCTGTTGTTAGAAAATGAACACGGGTCCACTGTACCTGTTGTTAGAAAATCAGCACGGTTCTAATGTACCTATTGTTAGAAAATGAACACGGGCTAGTGTACCTGTTGTTAGCAAGTAAACACGGGTCCAGTGTACCTATTGTTAGCAAATAAACACGGGTCCAGCGTACCTGTTGTTAGCAAATAAACACGGATCCAGTGTACCTATTGTTAGAAAATGAACACGGGCTAGTGTACCTGTTGTTAGCAAATAAACACGGGTCCAGCGTACCTATTGTTAGAAAACGAACACGGATCCAGTGTAACTGTTGTTAGAAAATTAAACCGCTCTCATGTTTAATGTCCGAAGGTTCAAACATTACGTACAATAAGCGATTATTTGTAAAACTAAGAAATAGTGATGGTCCGTTTATTTTACTTATTTCAGTAATACTTTTATAGAAATAGTGATGGTCCGTTTATTTTACTTATTTCAGTAATACTTTTATAGAAATAGTGATGGTCCGTTTATTTTACTTATTTCAGTAATACTTTTATAGAAATAGTGATGGTCCGTTTATTTTACTTATTTCAGTAATACTTTTATAGAAATAGTGATGGTCCGTTTATTTTACTTATTTCAGTAATACTTTTATAGAAATAGTGATGGTCCGTTTATTTTACTTATTTCAGTAATACTTTTATAGAAATAGTGATGGTCCGTTTATTTTACTTATTTCAGTAATACTTTTATAGAAACGTATATTTAATTTATTTCAATAGTTCAATTTTTGAGACAGCATATCGCTCAAATTGTGTTAAATTTCTATTGTATTAAAATAAATTTCTCGGCATTTCAAGAAATCGAAGATACGATATTCTGACATTGTTAGAAAAGCTATGATTATACAAAGATATGTGAAAAGCCAAAAAAAAACAAATCACTCAGACGCCCTAAAAATATGCTTCTTTTTTGCCCAAAGCACGTATTTTAATGAGTGTGAGATTGGAATTTGTTTTCATAGTAATTAGACATCAAAGTCATTTGAAATTATTCACTGTGCGTAGCCATTTTTATACGGGAAGAATAACTTCATATTGTTCCTACTCGTCGTCTACTGGCAATTGTATCCAGGAGCGTCGGAGGGGTAGTACCCGGTGGGTGGGCGTCTCAGATTTTGCTTAATGAAGTTGGTTCACACAACGGGCCTAACATATTTTGTGTTGCACTCCCAGATTCCACATGTTTTTAAAAAGCTTCAGCGCCACTTATTCTATCCATGCCAGAAAATCCATGCAGACAGATTTTCTGCAGTATAAAACTTAAATCCTGCATCTAGAAACAAATTTCCATACATTAAAGCGGAAAATCTTGTCAGTCCTATGTATTAACTTGTGAGCAGAAGAAATTTTACTTTTAAGCAGTTGTTTCTAGATGTTTGACTGAGTTGATTCGGACTAGATTTGAACCAATTCTACCGATGCGTTTGTTTTTACAAGTTGCTAGTTCCAACATGTGCTGGATAACAGTTAATAAAAGCACATGCTTTTAAGAATATTCACGCTTAAATCAAAAAATATAACCTATTTCCATGTTTTATAGTCATAGGAATAGTTCCGAACATTTATTAGTAGTGCATGCTGCAGTATCAATATAAGATTTTACTCTATCAAAATCAAGCTTTGGGTTAGCAGCGTGATAAATATGATTTTCATTTTGTTCAAAACTTCTATTATAAACAAGGCTGGAATTTAATCAAATGAAAAAAATTGCGTTCTTATATAATAAAATAAAATGTATATATTTGAATAAAGTATATAATTTAGAAATAATTCTCGCAGCCTCAATCCTGTAGACTCTTGAACAAAAAAATCAGGGTTTAATATAGAACGATGCAAGCAATATAGACTTGTTTTCAAAGAAAATCCAAGTTTTGATTTACAGCATGCATTCGCCGTGAGTAGCGACATGAACGCAACAGTCAGCGAGATGGCGAGCTCTGGTCTTGGCGTTTGGATATCGCTGCTCGCATCACAAGTACTAAAACTGCATCATGCCCTGAATTTCGAATGTCTTCTTGAAATCAATATTGCTCCGATTGTGACGAAAATCCTAGCTGGTACGTTCGAAAGAGTCGCTATACGCACTCGTGTGTTTTTTTCGATAAAATTGCTTGGATTTCTTATCGCGCTACAGCAGGCAAAACATGCTTTTTGACGATGCCTAGAAACTGCTGTGTTACCAATGTTGTCTCGAAAGCAAGTGGCTTTACTGCGTTCGTGTAATTTATATGAACAACTTTGTTATAGTTATAGTTGAATAAGCTGATTGTTGCTGAAAGAAAATAATTTGTGTTATACTGTCAATGTTGTCAAATGAAAACTCTATCAATCTAGCATCATCAATAAATTGTGTACCAATAATTTATTTGACAAACGATAGAAGATAAATTGAGATATATTTTGTGTTTAGGTTGTGACGATATTATCCGCCATCACAAAGTGTCATGTCTTCGTGTTACCGCGTTGTTGTGCTGCAAAGATCTATTGTGGATAGGGACGTCAGCTGGAGTACTGCTTCATCTTCCGTTACCACATGTCACACCATCTTCTGGAAAGGTGTCTAATTTACCAATTATCGATGGTAGGTGGCGAAAATTATAAAAATCACTGATGAAACCTGTAACGTCTCTTATTTTCAGAAATCATAATGAGTTCATTACAATCGATGTGTTTGCCAAGACAGTATATAACACCTCAAAATTATATATATATATAGAATTTTGAGGTATTATATATAATTATATATAGCCATTGGAATCGGTGTGTCTGGTCCTTTCAATTCAAGCATGTGAATACGTGGACGTTGTAAACTCAAATTTATTGCTCCAAATTTTATATGGTATACATTTACCGCTAACAACTAGCCCTCATTACTTACTGCATAGTCTTTGCGGCTTAAATGTGAAAAGTTTAGACTAAAATCTGCAAAATTTCTCTTTACATGCTCTAGGCTTAAGAGTAGCCATCGTAGCAGGTGAGCCGATCTCACCACTATTGTCACGGCACCTGTGAACTTTAAGAGCATAGATAACTTTAGATTTATTCCTGAATCATGATCAAATAAACAAAACTAGTTTAATTTTTAAGCTTGATCACTCTACCTAGAGAAAACTATCGCTCTGCCAGCTATAACCTATTCCGGTTTAACAATGTTTACATAGTCCTTGTCCAGTTCAGCACGCTAATAATGACATCCAGCATCCGAGTGTATCCTTTCAGCAGAAAAACATCTTATTTATATTGAGAGTTCCGTTACTGGCAAAACCGATTGTTTGTTCTATTTTACCATAATTGTATCGTGCGGCCCTGTGATCACATCTATGCCACATTTTATCCCAGTTACAAGTAAAATTTTCTGGACTTTTCATATCCATTGCACTGGTTTTTGACTACTTAAATAAAGCAGAACTTGGGTTGAAAACCCTACGATCCTAGCGAAGTATCTGTTAATATTAAACAGCTAAAACATTATTTGGGTAACGTTTTCAGTTGCTTCATAAAAGATTTCCAACATTCAACTATTGTTACAAACAGCACAGAGGTTCAAATAATTCTAAAACGTGTTGAAAATATGTCTAGTTAGGCTGTTTATGTTCTGTTGCCTCTATACTGGCTTGAATAACCACCTTGTTCGTATTTTTGTATGTTACTCATCAAAATCCAGATCGAATTTTATCGTTTACGAGTAGTTATTTTTCATTTGCAGGACTAAATGTGGGTCACCGTGGTACATGTCGATTTCTAATGGCCGCTGAACTTAATCCTTCTTCAAATGTCGTAATGCCTGCACCAGGCGCCTTTGCGGTCAGTGGGGGCAACGGCAGTGGAGGATTCTTGAGCGGAGCTATGGCAGGCGCAGCGCCAACTCCTGGCTCAGGTTCAAGTCCGGGTGGAGAATTTTCAAGAAGACGAATGTCGCTTAACGTTGCTGCACTACAGCAGCGAAAAGTAAGTAACATGACTACAAAAACAAGATTTCATTTTTGATTATATCTTAGTATGTAGTATGTCATATTGAATTAAGAAACATATATTTTTTTGTTTTTTCGATGTATATTTGAGCTACTATAAGTATAGGTATTAGTTGTTTTACTGTTTATCCCAAATCAAAATTATTCTTAAATACTTCTGTAGGACTTTATGAATCCATGAAATCAATGACTGATATTATAGCCGATATTATAGTATATTAGTTGTTTTACTGTTTATCCCAAATCAAAATTATTCTTAAATACTTCTGTAGGACTTTATGAATCCATGAAATCAATGACTGATATTATAGCCGATATTATAGTATATTAGTTGTTTTACTGTTTATCCCAAATCAAAATTATTCTTAAATACTTCTGTAGGACTTTATGAATCCATGAAATCAATGACTGATATTATAGCCGATATTATAGTATATTAGTTGTTTTACTGTTTATCCCAAATCAAAATTATTCTTAAATACTTCTGTAGGACTTTATGAATCCATGAAATCAATGACTGATATTATAGCCGATATTACAATACAGCAACTGGTTTCTCGGCTGCAACGAAAGTCAAAAATCTATTGTCTGGACCCACAACAAAGTTTTAATGAAAAACTAAATATCATATTTGTATTTTAAATTTTGGAATTTAGAGAAATTTGGAAAAATTTGAAAACGCAGTCTTCCATTATTCTAATGAGATCTGGCTAAGCCTTACGCTATTCAATATTTCACATTGTCGATTCACTAGGATATACATCTATCCATCTGTTGTATTAGGAAATTTTGGGGTTTTGTCAAGTCCTTGGACAGGAACTCAACGGTAACGCGAATCCAATTCAAACTACAGGTGAACTCAAATTTTTCACACTATTATCGTTTTTTTCTCTCTGTGGCGGCACTTTTAAATTGTTACAGGTTTTTCCACATTTCTATTTCATGCTTTCAGTTAATGTTATAAAATCTTATTCAATAACACCAATATCACAAGACTATTTGAGATAAGCAATGCTTCGACATAGTTATTGGGATACAAATATATTTAAATCCTTCCATATATCCATGGGTCCGTACTAGTCTTTGTGCTGTAAAGCAGCGTTTAATTTTTGTTGTCACAGAACAAGCTCTCTGTGTGGAATTAAGCAAATAGCTTTACATACAAATAGTGTGTCATATTGCAATTTATTATTCAGTTATGTTTTATC
>JASANE010026113.1:0-73252 GCA_030248225.1 Trileptium ribeirensis
ATGACCAAAAGCTAACTATGGAATAAAATGATTAATATTACAATTCAGTGAGTGGTGTTCAGCTATTATTACATATTAATTTGGGTTGTGATTTTACACATTAAAATTAAAGTTTAGTTGATAGTAGAAAAATGCATCGTGTTGTTCTAGTGTCTTTCCTTTGTGAGCGGTTGGGGGAAATGATTGGATTATCTGACCATTTCCTTGAGGGTCATAGGTTTGCCAGTTTTGCGCAAAAAAGTTGGTTTTTTAATCCACTACTTGTCGTTATAGCTGTTGTTGAAAACGCTGTAATGATAAAATCACGCGTTGGAAAGCACACGCGAAGAGTTTTCTTTACCACTTTTAAAGTTCCAGTAGGTGTAAGGGGTTTGAGAAACACTTTAGAAAAAAGTGTTATAATAATATTAAAAAACAATATAGTTGAAACGGGATTTGTTGTATCTTCACCCATTGAATTGGATTACGAATTTCGGAAAGAATTGGAAAAGGTAGGTATGTGTTAAAATCGATAGTAAGTAAAATTTAGTTTAAAACATGTAATTCTATTGAACTATTCAAGATATATTGAAGATTTAATTAGTTTGTTTTGTATTATGTTTTGGTCAGGTTGTGCTTGGTCAAATGAAAAATCAAAACTCTCAATTAATGTGTAATATTTTTGAAATTTGTTATAAATATTGTAAAAATATAAAACGTTTAGTATTAAATAATATATTTACCAAAATGTCTTAATAAAATACTTTTATTTTAATTTTAGCATTCGAATTGTTCGGTGCAACGAGTTCTTCAAAATGGATATAAACTAATTGAATTAATTAATAGTAGCTAAAAATGAAATGGATAAATTAATGTAAAATATTGTAAATATTTGTAAAGCAATATTGTACATAATATTGTATAGTCATGTATAGTAATGTATAATAAGCCATACTATAAATATGTAAAAAAGTGAAGATTTTTCCCTCAAGCTAAACATAATGTGATCATTTCTGATTCAAGCGATGTTTGGTGCCATATTCTCCATATTCTACCGTGGATATCATGGAAATGTAAGTATATAAGTGTAATACAAATGTGCTGCGTTAGTACTGTAATTTGGTGTCTGTTGTGTGATTTGTATTTCAATATATGTAGCTATATGTAACCCCCAAATTGAAGCAACGCAAATCAAAACCAATCAAGCAGCCAACCCCTCAAAACGTGAGGGTTATATATACTGTTAGTTCACCCCAGCAAAAGTACCGTTCGCCGTCCTCCCCTGACATGTTACGTTAGCTACAGCACTGATTCTCGTAAGTGACTATAGTGTAAAATATATAATTTGAATCATGAGTCTATATTTTAGTGTCATATAAAGTACCAATAATGAGAACCAAATGTCGCTACATATTGAAATATCAAATTTTTTCTCAACTTTTGGTCAATTTCCCATCTGTCTTCTATTGGGAATTGAAATGTAAATTGGATTCGTCATGTGAACATTAATAGCAATGTTTCTTTTAACTAAACCACACACCGCTTCAGAGCCTTTATCTCGTCATGATGTCATAATTCAAATATATAGATTTTGAAATACTTTAGCCTAAATGATTTTAAATTACACTAAATAATGTAGAAACCCGAGTGATATCACCCCACGGGATTACACACGTTTGGTATAATGTGGAAATTGAAAATAGAGTAATGGCACATAGTTGTATCATATCGTGTGTTTAATAGAAACAGAGAATCCATCTCGTGTTTTTCAAATATGTGTGGGGTTATAAACATCTTTAAGAATATGTCATGTGGTTATTGAGTATATTATATATATGCGTGTGGGGGTCATCATTCAACCACCACACTTGTGTGGGGGCCATCTGTCACCCCACTTCCCCCACCACTGTGTGGGGGGGGGGGTAAAACCCCCATTTTCTATCTACCTAGGCTCATTTTTACAGCAAAATAACCCTCTACAAGATTGTATATTATCATTCTTTACTAGGCAGTTCTCTTAGGCAGGGAGTAACCGGAATTCCGGTTCCGGCGAAAATCGTGTTCCGGTTGCGGTTCCGGCAAAGGGCAAAAACCATACCGTAACCGGAATTCCGGTTTAAAAATTTTGTTTGAAATTTTTCACATTTTTGCTTCATATGTAATATATATTATACAATGATCAAACTCCAATACAGCCGAGCCAAAGAAAAGATTAACTAACCAATTTGCCGTGTGAAACGTAAGTAGGGCACATAATTTTAGCAGAAATTTTTCATAATTACCTGCAGGAGTTTGTTAAATCAAAGCCAGGTCGATGCTTGTAGCAGCTATTTTACACATCCAGAAGTCTGTGGGATACATTTGAATTAAACCGGTCCAACTCGGTAACAGAGTGTGGCTTACGCAGAAGTACTTAGCCTATGCTTGGCTAACATAAATTGCGTCAAGCACCAGCCGGTGCGCTTTGAACTTTGTAAATCAGGTGAAGTTGAAGTAACGTTATCTGCAACGCAAGCAGAAACTGCTTCCTTGGCAATGAACTGTATTTATTGAAACTGTGCGAGCAGCATCACAGTGTGTCTCATCTATAGCATTCTGATTAGAAAGTTATCATTATCATCTAACTGACGGGCACTGTTTGTCCAATGCTAGCCTAAACAGTGTCTCCGAACACTGATCAGAAAATTACCTTCTATCTATTATTTTATCTTAGAATCATATAAACCAATAATTTTAAGTTTGCTACAGAAGAACATGCAACAAACGTATGTGTAGTAAAGGGAGGCGACTGGAGACAGAGCGAAAGTGTGTATTCTACGCTCCAAGCTTTGTAAGCACATTCTATTTGACGCAGTATACGCAGTGGTGTATAGTGGAAGACATTTTTTTGCTCTGAATGTCCAAAAACCGACATATTTGATCGATAAATAAACATTATTAGCTTCCTCAGTCTCTTTAAAGTTTCAGAAAGGCAATAATACCATCGCAATACATTAAGTTTAATGTAAAAGTTATTTTTAATGCATTTTAAATCCACTATACCTTCATTTCTTCCATCATCTGTTTTACTATATATAAATTTCGAAGACCAGGTTCCGGTTCCGGTTCCGGATCCGGTTTAAATGGACGGTTCCGGTAAAATTCGGTTCCGGTTATTCCCTGCTCTTAGGATGTGGGATTTGGGTCAAACCGGTTCTAAAATGGGCCCATGAGACCCAAAATACACGAAAATGGTAATATTGACCAACCGCTCGAGAGATATGGGTGTTTTTGGTCTCATTTTGTAGAGCAATTGGTTGACAGGAATCACTTTAAGATGCGTGCCACTACTGCCTCTTTAAGCGTATTGTTACACCCATTTCACACCAACTGTGGAAAGTGAACAATTATATATACAACTAACGTGGGACCCAAAAACATTAAATGGTAAAATGCAGGAATCACTTTAATGTGCGTGCAGCTACTGTACTTTTTAAGCATATAGTTATAACCATTACACGCAATTTGTTGAAAGTGAACGACTACATATACAATACAACTAACGGGCAATGGTAGTGCGTAATCTGCATTACAAGTGTAGTGGTACCAGCTATTTCAAGATTGTGTGAGCAATGCCAACGACAATATCTACGACATCTCTTGCGCAATGATAGCATCTATGTTTACATCATGCGTTCAGTGATAGTTACCATATCTACGTTTCGTTCGCACAACATATGCAATGTACGAATTTTATATAATAAATGGTAGTTACATTGCACGAACTATATTATTATAGTTGTTATCGTTACGCACAAAGTGTTATGGTCACTACCAATGCACTCACAATGTGGTATAGTTACCAATACACTTGTAATGTCGATGTGGTGACTACCATTGCACATTAGTTGTATATAGTCTTTCACTTTCCGCATTTTAAGTGCAGTGATTGTGACTATATGCACAAAGTCACCAGAAGCTGCACGCATCTTAATGTGACTCCAGCATAATATCTTCGCAATCGATCGAGCTACATAATATATAATTGGTCTCGTTTTGTAGAACAATTTATTGACAATTCATTTTGTAATTTGATGTTCAATATAGATCTGTATATCTCTGAATTACATATTCAACACTAAGACTTCACCATCTTGGTGATAAGAAAATACAAGTTATTGATTAGCTGGTAAGTTTTCGAAACATTTCGCAAAAAATTGCTTTTATTTTATGTCTAACATGCATTACCACAATTTAAAGTACCGGCATACGATGACGTTTTGCGTCTGAAAGGTGACGCCATTTTCAATATAATCATTTTTGCATTTATTAGTTCACTTACCAATGGTGATATTTTAGGATAACTTATCATACGATGATCTTCACAAACTTGTGTACCTCGAAGCTGTTATCCTGGAATCGTTACGAATGTACCCACCGGCGGGCAGGTTAATATTTTTGTTGCACTTAGGCTCTATACTACTGCCACGATCATTGGAAACATCTTGTTTTTGTAAACAAGGCTCTGTTCAACCCTCACAATTTTTAAATATTTCACATGCTGTAGTAGTAGTAATTTATGTCAAATGATTCGGTTCTTTAAATGTAGCAAAACATTATATTCTGCAGAATTCTAAGTCGGCAGGCTATTCAAAGTCTGATTATTTGTAAACTTGATTAAACAAGGATTTTCGCTGGTAAATTATTCTTGGGTGTTTTCGACAGCGGAGAACCCGCAATTTGCGTGTTTATGCTAGTATTCGGGACAGTTCTTGGAATCATGTTGTACTCTTTATCAAACTCCTTTGTCCCTACAGCGATTCAGGGATTCGACAGTCCTACTAAAGCCACTTTAGTTAACATCTTTTCACTATTCTAGTTATAATAATTGTCAATTATTGGCCCAATTGTTAGTGTCTGACGTTTTCGCCGAATTGCTCTGCAAAAGCGGTGCCCTACATACATGCAGTGCGAGATTAGTGGTAAATTGCAAGCGCCAGTCGGCGTTCGATTGAGTATCGTTATTAAGTGTCATGTTATATATGCCATCTACAGATATTACATTACGCAATTTTGTACAAAACACATTACTGAAAATACGAATTTACTAAATATTTATTTCAACTGTAAAAAAATCAAAGTTGTTTTTATAAAAGTATTTATAAAACCGTTTTCAATGGTGCGTCATTGGCCTATGGCCTATTGTTATGTTGCTCGCAACATGATGTTGAGCTTCTGTTTTCGATTCTGGATTTTCTTTATTGTTTCTCTTTTTGTCATTTTCAATGTAACTGGTCCAAAAATAGGTGTATTGATGATTAAATTGCGTGAGAAAAAGTCAAAAAAGTTTTGACGCCCAATAGAACTCCGAAAATACGATCTACATGAGTGTAATTTCATAGTTTGTGTAACGGTTGTAAGGAATGCTACATAGTTGTAATTTAGGTCTGTCAAATTTAACGTATTCGTCTCCATGTTTATCAAAAATTTCAAATGCGTTTACAAACTTAACGCTAACATATATGAATAAGAAATCTCGGTTTACAGCATGGCCAGTTACTGTAGCCCAGTTGTATACAGCAAAGTTGGCAGGCATGCTGTGGTAAGTTTAAGCGCTCAGACCATTTTGTTTGTTTATAAGTTTTGTCAAAGTCGTCAGATTGCTATCGCTTTTGTGTGCATTGCAGGTACGGCGACTTATGTAACTATCCTGTTTGTCTTAACCTATTATTTCTTCTTAAACTATCGGTTTAACCGATCGCTTATACATAGCCGATATTACTGATAGTAAACATGCTACCAAGTAAGAGCTAACATTTATTCCCAGTCAAATGTAGTTTCTAAAGATATGCTGACTCATGTGGGGAGAAAAAGCATAAACGAAACTGCGACACTCGATGTTTAGAATGTTAGAAAAATCAGTTCTTATTTTAAAAAATCAACTACAGTAAACTACAAACAGGGTGGTCTGGTCCGGGAAAAAGCCTTGAAAATCTGCGAAAAATCGGCAAAGTGAAAATGACCGGAAACACGGCAAATTTGGCTAAAAAGGCCAAAACCGGGAAAATTTTGTCAAATTGGGATAAAAAACGTGGAAAACAATACAGTAAAAAGTCGTGCGGATTTTTGAAAAAAGTAGTATGTCTGAGCTCGCGGCTGAAAACTTTGCCTGGTGTCATGAATCGTGGTCGGGGCTAGTTGTGATTCAGGGAGCGGCACGGTTTGCGGGAGATAACGAAATGGTTGTCGACACTTTACCAGAAATATCGAGTTTTCACATATCGACATGTTATTGCTTGTTTTTACATTACAACGAATGACTATTGGGTTATTTACGCTGAATTCGGTTGTTTTGTTATCTAGACTCCAACTTGACTATGCCTTAATTTTTCATGCAGTTTCAAGGTTTTACGGCCGCCGATCCCGATTTGTAAAACGTAGTCTGTTATCATTTTTTGTTTGTTACTTATGTATTGCGTTCAGGCCATCAGGAGTGGTCTGTATATAGGTAGCTCGCTGATTACAATAATTTTGTCATCTATAGTGCAGCACGAATTATTTGCGCTTTCAGAGGTTCCGAATGGGTTTAGAGTTAATAAACCCGATTTTCAGGATACAGTCTTTATTCAGTAGTTTGGTTATGTATTGCCTACATGGCATCAAGAATGATCTATAGCTTTTTTGTATGCTGAATACGATGGTTTGGTTATCATTGCCGTTTCACCCTCGCTTGCGAGATACTACTTATGCTATATCACAACGGCAGTTTTCCAAACCAATGCAACGTATGCTGGCTTAGTGCCACTAATTACGGGGTATGTTATAAGTAACATGCAAAAGTCACAACTACTCCCTCTGCTACTCTGATCACCCCTGTTAAGTTATTATTTATTAAAAATATTCAATTATTATTGATTTGACAGATGCAACTTTGTCAATCTAATTTGGAATAAGTAGTCTATGAATACACCACTTGGCTGAAGCATTATACTGAGATGACGGGGCGCTACAGTACCAGGCAAAATTACTGTCGCTCGCTCGAGACCCGTTAGAAATGCGACGGTTTTTTTGGCTCGTACTATAAGTTTGTCAATATTATTATGTGTTGTTGTAGAATTTAAAGCTGTGGTGTAATTAATTTTGAAATTTATCTAAAAATAATTGCTGCATATCTCACATACTGGTCAATTTCACTGAATTATTTAGAAAAACCGCGAAAATGGCTGTCAAAAACCTAGAAAAACGGGGAATTTCGCACTCACTAGCGCGCAAGCACCCTGTTCAAAGTTAAAGACATATCATAATAGATTTGTGATTGGTATAATCTATTGAAGCGGTAAACTGCTGTGATGCATTTCTACTAAAAAACAGGATCAGAGACTAAAAAACGGATCAGCAAAAGTTGTTTTTTGGACAGCCAATCTTGTTCACAAATATTCTCAAGAAAAATTATAAATAGTGTATCTTGTGTCTTAGCTTTCAGAAATGTAACCCAAATATTCAAAATTGTATCAACAATGTTATCAATAATAATTATTTTGCAATGTTGTATATTGGTACAGTGTATTAATTATTTCTTTTCATAGGCTGGATCGTGTTGCATCGAAACCTTATGCAATTACCGACGAAATAACAATTCCTGCCGGATGTGCTGTTGTTGCTCCAATTTACTTAATTCATCATTCGGAAGAATACTATTGTGATCCAGAAACATTTGATCCTGAAAGGTTTGCTCAACGTGTTAAGAGAAATTACTAATTTTGGGTTGTAGTACCTTAGCGAGAAGTTACTGTGGGTCACTTCAAACTTGCTAAGAACTCCTTCCGGAGCAATTTGTGACAAATTAACACTTTGGTTGGTTTAAAAAATTTTTTATTAGATTGGAAAGCACGAGCAAATAAGTTTTAGATTCACTCGCTGAAAGATGACAACCATTTTCGGCAACTACTGTACGTATATCGGAACATGATTTCGTTGTCTTTGCTTACCCAGCGCTTTGAATAAAAAAGCTAAACAATTTTTGCGTCATCCGAATTTTGGTTTATTTCCACTGATTTTTCATTATAACAGTTTGCTAGCAATAATTAATCATGACTGATGTTTTTAATGCTAATAAATCATCATTTAAAATAAGAAATTGATTCTATATAACGTAATTTTGACCCACTGGAATGGTCGATGGTCGATTGGAAGGGTTAATTTTCGGCTCCGAGGTTCCGATAACACTGGCCCTGTGGATGCATTGAATATTTTTAAAGATAATTACTTTACGATTATATAAGTACAGAATCGGTTCGTGCCATTTGTGTTAGGTGTTTATTCAGACGTTTCATTTCTTATTCAAACCGGGGCCGCAAGCCAAGCAGCTATGATGATGCGGGCTGCGCCTACAGAAGGCCGGCTATCATCCTCGTTGCTGTATCAACCCTGTGGTATTTTTACTGTGGTCAACTTACATGTTACAATAATTGTCAATTTTAGCAAAATCGATTGAAAGGTCCTGAATTTTTTTCAGAGAACTTTTAAACACGGTACTTGTCGAGGCCAACTTTTTGGTTCTGAGTGTTCTACAGTAAACATAAAATAATGCATCATAAATGCAGCTAATAAAGCTTTGCTCGAAACCACCCATCAAGACCCGTATATTTGCTTTGGTTATGTAGATGGTCGTTTTCGTGTATTTCGCGTACACGGACCCATTTCAAACCTGGTTTTACCTATGCTACAGCACAGGTAACAGCCGCAATAACGCGTCAGAGAGCCTTTCTCGCTACACAAAATGAGCCCAATAATACCTGTATTTTCATTATTTATAAAAATATGTATGATCATTTTCGTGTTTTTCGAATCTCTTGAGCCCATCAGAAAACCCATTTTTAGCTACTCGTACAACATAGCTAACCGCCTAATGATGCAGTTACATAGGGCTTCAGTCGTACTAAAAAGTGAGCCCATGGAGACCCATATATTTTGACTGATTATTGAGATCTGGTGGTTTTTGTGCATTTTGGGTCTCATACTCTATATTTGAGTTATGGGTGCCACGAGAAAAAATCCGTTCTATCACCACTTGAAAAGTAAACGCTTAGAACCACCTTTTAAAATATGGGTCAAAAAATTTAGCAGCCTCGTGTTCAATTTCGACTGGAATTTCGAAGTGGAGGAGTGATTTTTTTACAACCTCCGAAATAGCCTCCTTCATGCACAACAGCGTTTGTATGCCTTCTCCTACAATACTCCACACAGAAAAGGTCAGGAGAGTATAGATTAGGAGAACGATCAGGCCACTCGACAGGGTGTCGGCTACCCAGCAAACGCTCAGGGAAGGTTTTGTCCAATCAACACCACACAGCCAGCCATCGTAAAATGAGGAGTCGTGCCACTCTGCATAAACTAAAGCCTATCAATTAGCAACTGACCGGTCTAAAAGGTGTTAGACCCCGACTTTTAACAATTCGAAAAACTGTCGATTTGCTTATGCGGGTTTCAACAGTACGACGATGTATTGACTTTGTCGGAGTATTGTCAAAATGATAAAAAATTATCAGCTATCACAGCATCTCCAGATGTCGTCGGTTGTCTCCGTGTTCGGGACAAGTCAGCTACGGAACCTGTTGATAAAACCTTTTATTATTAATTAATGCAATAGTTTTATGACATGGGGCTGTGAAGACGAATCCCGGAACCATTGTCCCCACAACTTTACGGCCATTATGGTTAAATGAATACTGTCTTACTGCAGTTATTCGATCAGCCAAATTAAGTCTAGTATCAAACATTTTGTTATACGTAGATATTTATAATATGTTCGGTTTAATGAAGCCTGAAAGTATAAGGGTGGTAGGTATATTATGTCAGTCTCAGCAAGCATGAGGATAGTAACAATTTGAAGTTGGGACGTTACTTATCGGACACCCTATTGTAGCAGTGACTTATTTTTGAAAATTTAGCATATAGAAGACATGAACTTAGGTACATTTTAATCACGAATTTAATGTAATTAGAACGTTTTTGGCATTTGCGGTGAGGAATATAGGTGAAAATATGATGAACTTTTAAGTTCTGAAATGGACATGCCAGGAGTAACAGTCTGGTTCTAGTAACTTTAAGGTTTATGCCTGACGAGCGTAGCAACCGTGATCCGTTAACTTTTTTGCCTTTCGGGTATGGTCCACGCAACTGCATTGGCATGCGGTTCGCAGTCGTTGAAATGAAAATGTGCCTTGCAACTTTGTTGAAACACTATGAATTTGGACCATCCTCTAAAACCGAGGTTAGTATTTTATAATACAATCTGCTTAATTAACAGATTTTGAAAAACCAAAATTTCTATGAAACAAAGACCGACAAATTTGTTAGCGGAAATGAACAGAACAACAATAGAATCCAAGCAGCAGCGCAGAAATAATCGATATTGACGTTTTCACATTAATATTTTGCTCTTAAACTAGGTCGTAGGTACCTGAAATTTCGGGTCAGTTTTTGCGTTAAGCTGCTCGTAAAGGTGTAAAAATATGTCAAAATACTGGCTTTACCACTGTGATGGAACCAATTGTAGTACAGATTCGAAATAATGGTGTCGATAACGTATGACCGACGAAGTATCGTTATGCGCGACTAAACTTAAGGTGACCCCGCTAACCGTCGTATTTTGCGATACCCTATGTGGAATCCACATGCATTGCTACGGAACAAATAGGAAATACTATTCTGTTTATTACTAGATTAGACTTAGAGATTTTCGATCACGCAGTGACAGTTGAGTAACATTCTATACTTTAAAATAGGATTCGACATTGTTGGAGAACAAATTTAATGTAACTGTGGCATCATAAACGAAACCGTCCTTTTATTTTTCAATTAGTGCTCGCAAAGAACGCCCTTGTTAGTTCAAATCCTATTAAATTTTGTTCGCGAACAAACTACCGTTCTCGACCGACCAGAAAATTTTCGGTAATTCATTTGTTTGCGAAAAAACAAAATAGGACGATCGGCGGGTTATCTCAAGTTTAGTTGCGCATTACAGTCGCTGTTAGAGATAGGTGCAAAATAATCGATCGAAATTTTGATCCATATCGATTAAACGAAATTTCGATCGATTTCGATTTTCGTGCAGTTAAATAAATTTAAAATTTCGATTATTTTCGATTAAAAGAAATTTCGATCGACATAATGACTTTGATCAATCATTCATTTTTACTAAAAATCTGTGTTGAATGCAAAAGCTTGTTGATAATTTCATGTTTAAGTGTTAATAATCAGTCTAATAATTGTTGATTCGGCAATTGGCAGATCCTATAGGTTATGCAGTTTAGCATACTCGCCGGAACTCCTGACTTATCGCACAGGTGGATTCTCAGCACGTACTGGACCCAACTAAAACCTCGGGATTACGCTAAGTAATCAATAACGGCCTCCAATATGTATTGCACCGAAACCTCTACCGCTATCCACTTAATTGTTTCAAGTCCAACATGTTTTCCATTCGCGCCAACAAGATGAAATTGCACCACATCTCTGAGTATTTCTAAGCTTTCTGAATATTTGTTTGAAGCTCTCTTGAATTTATTAGCTATCATTAATTCTGATACGCAGTCACTCGTGTTCGTTTTTCAAAGAACAATTCGGTCACACGTTATCATTTCACAGTTTATTGTCTGTATTATAAATACTAAGCGCCTCGGTCGGCGAATTCCCAACACCGTAAAAATTGAACAAGGATTACAAACAAGAAGTAAGAAGCAAAAGCAAACAAGGATTACAAATCCTAACTTCTAGCTGTGTAATAAATTTGCCAATTTACTAATCACCACAAGATATATAACTCAGAAAAGACTAGAAACTCGTTTGGACCGCAGACGCCGCAACCTTCAGCTAGGACATATCCGAAAATAGCAAAAGGCACAACTAATGGTCTGTTATCTTTACGGCAAAATAATACAATGTGTTACAGTTCGTTTCTATAAAGCTGTGGGGTTGTTACCAAATGTTGCATATTTTCCTCCAATACAGTGCACTAAACGCCCAACGGTATTTGGGAATACATAATGTGAGCTTGAACCATGTTATCTATTATTGAAATAACTTTTATTCATGAATATTATATAGAATTTTATGCTTAACGTTCTACGTTTTGATTTAGTATAGTTTTCATGAGAATTTCGTGGATTTTTCATTTTTCGAGTACATACAAAATAACAGTAATAATATTTATACTGAATTTATTAACCAAAAAGGAAATAATAAAAGCCTCAAGTGAGTTTTATGTTAGAAAGTAAGATGTAATTATTACATTTCGAATGCGAGATGGTCTCCAGATCACGATATATGAACGTCAGTAAATTTCTTTTTCTATTTTAGAATCCACTAGAAATTGATTCGACTGGACTTCTAAAGCCTAAGAAACCGGTGTTTTTGGATGCTAAAATCCGGTGATATGCAACGAAGCTATAGTGTCGATTCGACTTTTAAATAAGTCTATATTTTATTTTTCGATTTATGATCAATATTAGTAGTTTTACGACAAAATTTGTATGCGTTTTCTGTATTTTATCACTTCAGGTTATTTATTACTATGTTATTGCATATTATAAAATGATTTCGTATACTAAATGCCTCGAGTTGTGGGTCCCAGCAACTCTCCAAAGTATCTGAAAATTGTGAATAATTAATATTTAACGTAAATTTTGAATTTAAAATTTGTAAGTGTTAAATTCAACACGAAAACAAGTTTAGTCTTACTGGAAAAAGCAATGCTTGAACTTTGAAATGCAGGCTTGAAATATTTGGGTGCTCGGCCTCAGTTTGGTAATGTGTAAAAGAAAAGAACAGGCTTTATGGTACTATCTACAGGATCTAAAATTGCCACATCCATGAATCCGTTCCAGAGATGAAAATTTCTAGACCTATCGATTGTTATAAATGCTAAAATAGCGAAAGGTATTCGGTCAAATATGTCAGGAAGTGGAGCTATAAATCAGGTTCGAAAGGCGGTTATTTAAACTCGGAGAAATTTTGAAGATTTATGCGCACTCGCCGATATCGATCCATCCGTAGTTGCATTGTGTATGTATTGTGTATGTGTATGTATGTTGTGCAATAGAACTAAATGTATAAATAGACCGTCGGCGTGGGAAAGGTAGATGGCCTCAGAGCAGGGGCTAGATCATCTTTTTAAGAACTCTAAATTTTCTTCAGTTTTCGATAATTGCCAAAAATTTCCTAATTTCCCCTATTTTTAACCAATTTTTTGCCAATTCTCACCTTATTTTGTGTAGACAGTTTACAATTAATTTAATACCAAGCGCCTAGCTCTTCGAATTCCCAGCTACCGAAAAAATTGTTGGGTTTTATTGAAAAAAGGAGAAAGAAAAGATAAACAAGCAAAACCACAAACAGAATCTTCATACCTTGCTAGTCGCCACAAGTTTATAATCCATAAACGAGCAGAAATTCGTTTGGACAGGCGTGGTAAACTTCTGCTTGCACATAGTCAAAATTGATATAAAAGCACAACTAGACGACTATATCTTTGCGGCAAAATCGCATAATGCTTCTTTTCTATTATACTGTGGATGTAGGACAAAATTGCGTATTTTTCTCGTATTTAAAGGCACAACGGTAGTTGGGAATGCATATAACAAATATCTGAACACATGTAATTGTTGTTGGACATGGTCGTTATGGCTGTTGCTTTTATACGTGTATTATTATTAAATAGATTTTAATGTGTTCTTTTTGGAGCGGATAAGTTATTTAGAAGTTTTTTTAAACCGTGCATTTATGTTGCGTTGTAGTGTTACTAGTGTAGTTGTACTGCAGCATTATACACTTTAATTTTGGTATGCAGTGTTATGTCATGCATGAACCACACCGATCTTTGAAAGCGCCGAAGGCTTTACAGGCTGATTGAATTCTTCTGTTTATCTCTGCATCTATTGAGTTGTCGTTGGAAACAGAGCTACCCAGATAAATATAGGAGTGAGCATTTGTCAGGTTTTGGCCATTGACGGATACCACGGCTTTGTTCCAAGCATTGGAGACGGTGGCTGTTGATATAGTAGTTCCGTTTTGGCAGTGTTGATGCGAAGCCCGAAGCTAGCTGCATCATCACTAAAGGCCTACACTATTTCTTGTATGTCGGACAGGTTCGAAGCCACGAGCGCTGAGTCATCAGCGTATAGCAATTCCCTTATACAATTAGAAGTGGTTTTAGTGGAGGCCTTCAGTCTGGCAAGATTGAACAGGCCTCCATCAAGACGAGTGCGAAGATAGACTCCTTTGTCTGTGTTTTGGCTACCGAATTCGAGCATCGCTGCCAGATAGAGAGCGAATAACGTTAGCGCCAGTACACATTCCTGCTTGACTCCGTGCTTTACGGTGAAGGGGGTGCTTGTGTTGGACGCAATCGAGGCTGTTGCTGTCATGTTGTGATGAAACTGTCTAACAACGTTTGTGAATTTGCCGGGACATCCGTAGTGTGAAAGTACTTTCCACAGAGTTGTACGGTTAACGGTGTCGAAGGCCTTCGAGAAGTCAACAAATACGATGTAGAGCGATTGGCGTTGTTCGACGGCTTTTTCCTGTAGCTGTCTAAGGGTGAAAATTATGTCACATGTGGATCTACCAGCTCTGAAGCCGCACTGACTTTCGGGTAGAACCTTTTCGGAGACCATTTTCAGACGGTTAAGCAGCACTTTGGCGAAGACTTTGCCAGGAATGGAGAGGAGCGAGATTCCTCAATGACTGCCGCAGTCACTCCTTTCTCATTTTTCTTATAAACTGTAACGATACGAGCGTCCTTAAAGTCTTGGGGTAGCTGTTCTTTGTCCCAACACATGTTGAAAAGCTCAAACAGGCGTTATGTTAACGGAGGTCCGCCGGCCTTCAGCAGTTCTGCAGCTATATCATCTGGCCCTGGCGACTTTCCGGATCGCGTCTCTTTCAGCGCTTGTTCGATTTCACGAAGGGCGATTGGGTCGTCGAGCTTTCGCACTACTGGATGGGGTTCTAAGCTTCGCAAGACGTGAGAATCTGTCGCTTCATGTCGGTTCAGAAGGTTTTTGAAGTGTTCTTTCCATCGTTCTGTGATGTCTGGAAGATCTGTCAGAAGACGGCTGCCGTCGGCTGTTTTCACTTGGTCGACAGAGTTCGTTCGGGGTCTGTACAACGATTTCAGCTCAGAGAATACTCCTGTACTGTTACCGGTGTCGGCGAACCTTTGCAGCTGCGCAGCTTTTTCTTCCCACCACGCATTTTTCATACGCCTTGTTTCACGCTGTAGAAGCGATCTTGCTTTCGCAAGGGCATCCTTATTCCGAGCGGAGTTATTGCTAAGATTCCGAGAATAAGCTTTGTTCTTGGAATCTATGAGAGCCCTTAGGTCTCCGTCGTTTTCGATAAACCAATCGGGTGTTTTCCGTGCCGGGTAGCCAAGTACTTTTGTTGAGGTGTCGATTATAGTGTTTCGGATGTTTGTCCAAGTGGTTTCAACGTCGCTACTTATTGGTTAGTTTCTCCTGAATCGAGTCTCTGAAGGCATCACGCACTTAAGTATCGGAGAGCTTATTTATGTCCAGCCGTTTAGGTTGAGCCGTGGCGATTTTTTCCTGGGCCAGCTGAGTTGAAAGTCGACTTTGCTTCTTATTAGGTAGTGGTCCGTTGAGCATTCAGCACCTAGCAGCGCTCTCGTTACTGTAACTTCTTTTAGGTGATGCTTTCTCGTGATGGCATAGTCGAGCAAGTGGAAATGCTTGGAACGTGGGTGCATCCAGTAGTGGAAATGATGGTCAGGCTGGTTGAAGAATGTATTCGTTATGCAGAGTTCACGATGGGTGCAAAAGTGCAGCAGCAACGCACCATTTGAGTTAGCGTTTCCTTTTCCAAATTTACCGATGACACCGTCGTACGTGTTGTAGTTGCTGCCAACCCTAGCGTTAAAATCTTCCAATAACAAAAGCCGGTCAGATGTTGGGACGGCATCGACAACTTTTCCAAGTTCCTCGTAGAAAGCTTCTTTATTCTCGTCTGTGTAGCTCATAGTCGGGGCGTAGGCACAGATGAGTGTGAGAAAGTTCTTGCTCCTGAGCGGGATGCGTAGACTCATCAGCCTCTCTGATACGCCTTTAGGCAGTGTTGTCAGCTTTAGCGTGAGTTTATTGCTGATTGCGAACGCTACTCCTGCTTCTCTTCCCGTCCCTGTCTTTCCGTGCCAAAATATTGTATGTGTTGTCTCACGTATTTGCCCGTGGCCCTCCGTTCTGGTCTCCTGTAGGGCAGCAATAACAATACCATACCTCTCTAACTCTTCACATATGCAAGCCGATCATCTCTCAGGTTTGTTATCTTTGTCAAGCATCGTGCGAACATTCCATGTAGCGACTGCCAACTTGATTTATGTTTTCGTACCGCTTAGGTGGACCCCGTTGACCGCGGTTTGCCAACCTGGGACCTGGGGAATGAGCTTTGTTTACCCCACCTTTTCTAGGGGCCTCCCCATATTGGGCGGGTAGTGCTGCCCGATCGCTCGCATAGCTGCCTCAATCTGCTGTCACTCCTTCATACAGTCTGCGACCGTCTGATGTGAGCCGCCTGCGTGCAGGATCCGTACTAACAGCTTCCAGCTCCTCAAGCCTGCCACCCTCAAGCTACTCAAACCTGCGTACATATTATATTATTCGTATGGCGAAAGTTGATACCAGTGTACCAGTGTATTTGGAAATTTGAATTATATACAGCATATGATTGAGATTTCATCGCCTTGTTTATGTATGCTGTTGCAAATAATACACATCGCTGGCTGCTTTTGCACATATATATGTGTCAGAATTCGTATATTACTAGTAAAATTTCTAATATAGCAAATTACAAATCAGAACATTAGTACCCACAATAAAACACTTTTTGAGGTTGACAATAATTGTCGAAGTAGAGTTTACATAAAAGTTCTATTTGCAGAATTAGATTTAAAAAATTCCCATTTAAGCAATAGAAAAAATGTTTTTGTTATGTTAATTTTCTTACACATTAAATTTCATTAAATTGATACAAAATTTTGCGGTAATACAACCTCTTTGATCATAAATGCATTCTTTTATATGTATTTTTCATTTTAGGAACACAAATACATGAAGTCGCCGAGTCGATGAATATCGGCAAAACATTTCTGATATATAAATTCTCGTCCATTTCTATATCTTCGAGTAACATGAAACCATTTCCAAATCGCTGCAAATACGTGAATCATTGCAGTACAATAAATAATAAAGTAAGCAAATGCTTGTAATAAAATAAAGAATATAGGTTATGACCGCTACAAACTTACAGTTCTGTCAGAGTTTTCATTGCACGCCTGGAAGCAAAGGTCCTATCATATACTACGCCAGGTAGCAATGATTATGACATTTCCATAAATGTTTGCATTGGCTAGTGATGTTTCGTTTGCGTGTGCGACGGTTGCTACCATTGCACGACGACCGCATCAAATATGTCCTTTGCACAATAATCGAGCACCGTACATTAGTGCCAACAATACTGGCTACAGTGTCCACCAACTGCACACAAATAAACTTGAACGACGCATAACCCAGCGATGGAAACTATTTTAAACATGTTCAGCATTTGAAATCAAGAATTTTTAAACATGTTCGTGAACGCAAACGTACAAAAAATATAATTCGTTCGCGAACACAAACGATTATTCTTAAGCAAATGTTCGCGAACACAAACGTGGTTTTTAAATAAATTTAATTTTGTATAGATTATTTTGTTAGAGAAATCCCCCGATTTTTGTCAATTTGTGCCAATTTTCTCCCGATTTTACCAGATTTTCGACAATTTCCAAAAAATTTACGGTGCGCCTTTGGAAGAGGAAGTTGTGGCATTATTGGTGGGTGAGGTAAATATGCTTTAGAGTATTCGTCGCTCAAAGAGATAGATTCCTTTGCCCCCATGGACACCTGTGTAACTTATGCATATATATGTCGCATATCTGGTGCAGTTTGGTCGCATAATTGGGACATCAGATTTTGCAGCCAAATTTGTATGTTGCAATCTCTTGTAGAGCAGATATTTGCCGATTCTTATATGATAACCGAATAATAATACTATGCTATTGTTACCAACCATTTTATATCAACAATTTTTAGACATGTTTTCTACACAGAAATTAGTTGACATTTTCACGCAAATTGTTCCGACTTTTTTCTGAAATACTCTTAGAATATAAGCTTGTCCAATTAGCCACACAAAAATATATTGCATAAACCGTCGTTGTCCGTACTTGGATACGCGCAAGTTGCATTTCCTTACTCGGCACGTGATAGCAGTCTATTAAAATTTGCCTGACTCTAGTCAGAAGTTTCACCGCTCGTCGCTTATCAGTTTCTTCGTGACACCGAGTTTGCTTCGTGGTTCATAAACTCCCCAACTTGTTACTTTACTATGGATTTAGCCCGAATAATGTAGCTCTAAATTCTCCAGAATTCGCTTGATTTTTCAATATAAAAAGTGGTCTAGAAGACTGTCAAGTAAAAAGCGGTTTTGTTTTGCTTTGTTTGTTTTTAGAAAGCGTCATTTTTTCTCGCTAAAAGACATTCTTTCTACTGGCTCTGATTTAGTTTACACATTGTTCCTATCTTTGTTTCAACAAGAGTTGTATTGGAGGACCTGGCTCTGTTACTGATTAACGGTGGTTGGTATGTCACGGCCTGCTGAACCGGAGTTATTTTAGTTTCAGCTTATTAGATACCAGCTTAGGAGTTGACTTATCAGATTTTTGCTGTTGTGCCGCAATTGGCCCAGTTGAATTTGGCGTATAATTAGCACTAGTAAGAATCGGCGCAACTGCTGGTTTGGTTGGTGCCGAGGCGTTTTGGGTATCAGCACTAGCAAAACCTGACGAATGAGTTGGCCTATCCGGCTGTCGCTGTTTTGCCGAAATTTTCTCAGTCCCGTTTGGCGTGATATTACCACTAGTAAGGGCCGGCGCAACAGATGGTTTGGTTGCCGCCACTGCTTTTTGGGTAGCAGCACTAGGTGACAGAGGAGATGGCTTATCCGGTTTTTGTTTTATTGGCGTGATTACTTTCAACACATTTGGTTGAGTATCGGTATGAGTAAAAACTCGCTTTGAAGTTGGCTCATCCTGATGTTGCTGCACAGTCGCTACCTGTTGAACCAAATCTGATTTAGTGCCGCCCTTATCACTGATTGGTGCTTGATTCGTCGTATATAGCTGCTGCTGCAGGACTGCTGAAATACTTTCGGGTTTCTGCTCTTCAGTTTTATCACCACTATCGGAAGACTGCTTTGCTCGCCTTGGATTATGTCTTGCTTTTGTTTCTTTGTCTTTTACACCACTATAAATACGGAATAAATATACAAACATAAGTACAAACATATATATACATACGTATATTATATATATGAATTTTCTATTTAAATATTAGGAACATGTATGAAAAGAATCGAAAACAAACTGATAAAGATCTGCAAAGTTTTTTTGCGAGGTGCCCTACTAACCACTGCAGGGATACATTGTTTTCTAAGCTATTGTTATAGATCGTACGGTTGTCATCATTGGGTGAAATTATCGGTATAGCGCAGTGTATTCTATAAAATCAGCCGTATCGACATTAGCAGTTACTAGCTCGAATATTTGTTGCAATTATCTTATATTGGTAAAATCAAGGTTCAATAATGGACCCTTGGTCAAACGGAATTGGTGGATCGAGAAGAACACACTTTGTGGTTGTTTTGTACAGCTGACGGCAATGTTGACTGCTGTGCACCGCTTTGGATAGCGAAAGCCTAAACTATCACAATTTTTTGGTTCAATCATTTCAAATATATACATGAACTTAATAAATAAATAAAACTAAAAAGTAAAAATAAATAAGTAAGCCAAAGCATATCCAAAGCACTAGCAATAGCAACATGACACATAGCAACATACAGTGGAGTGTCCTTATAGAGAACGTGTCTATTACAGTGACGATGCCCTTACGGTGACATGCTTGTTTGTTCCCTGCTAAATTGCTAAAGCTAAAATATAAATGGATTTAGTAAAAACTAGGTACATAGTGAATTTTTATTCGTTCCAAGCGAATTCTCTATGAGCACACTCCGCAGTATAATTGTTTTATCTCACATCCATAATGCTAATATTTTGCTGTCTGAAATTACTCACACAATTGCATTTGTCGCGAATTAAAAAAATAGCTAATAACATGAAAACCGATAAGGTACTTGTACCGATAGGGTTTGCTGATCTCCTCGTTCAATTTTTGCGCTTATTTAAAACTATTAAATGCACTTAAAGTCCACCATTTATGACAAAATTGCACCAATTCAGCTGTGCTTTGCAAGCGTAGGAGGATCACGTGCTTATAGACACCATACAGAGAAGACGGTTCATCTGTTGTGGGTGAAATCTATTCCAACTTTCTATGGTGTTTCCTCATTTTGAGCATATCCTGGTTTATCCGAACAACAGCTCCTAAGTAATTACAGGCTAGTGTCCGGCGCCTGCATTCTCGCAATGCCAGTTGGTCATTTCGCGGGTACTAATCTGTTCAGTATTCACGCAATGTAAAAATTTTGCCTGGAATTGTAATTTTGAGAAACAGTTCTAGATACGTGTTACATAGGCCAAGTTTATAAAGCAGCTTCTAAACGTGCTACAGAACAAGAAAGGTATCGTAGCGCTTGGAATTGGTTAAATTTAATAGTCTTATTGCTAGCTAATGCCTTGCAATACCGGTTAGTTCACGACGGTACCGAGGTACCGATTTGTTTCGCATTCACATAATAAAAAAAATTTGCCTGGAATAAATGCTTGAGAAACAGCTATGGATTCATGTTACATAGACCAGGCTTAGAAAACAGATTATAAACGTGCTACAGAACACGATACGTATCGTAGCTTAGATTGGGCTTAATTTAATAGTCGTAGTATTAGCTAATACCTTGCAATACCAGTCATTACTACGAGCAAATAACAATTCGTTCACGAATGACACAGAATACAAAATTATTCGGGTATTAAAAACTTAAGAGAATATCGTAATGATAGACTCCTATTATATACGTCTTAAAAGCAAAATCTAGGCATGCTAGAGACCAAGAAATGCGTCGTAGCTTGCAGGGCGTTTAATCCCGTAATCTTTTAAGCTAATAATAACCTAGTTCTTGGTGATATCGCTTGCTTTTAATACATTTTGTGCCATGTTTTAAGTAGGATCCTGCCCATTTTGTATTGTCATCATACGAGGAACAAAAACTTACGTTTGGTAATAATTTTATGTATTGATGACGCTGTAAAACTTCAGCGGCGGTTTTTCCATAAATTGTCGGGCGATTGCATCTTTCCATTGGCAAAAGCAATTACATTAGTAGTTTATCAAAACACTATTATACATTATCTATTAATTAAAAATGGATGGATAGATTCCCTCATAATGAATTGATATACAATTATAAATTAATTTTTGGGTACATTGACAATTTACAAACTTAATGGCTTTTATGGAACAAACTGGCAACAGATTTGAAGCCGCTACCGCTTGCTACAATTATTACCGTGACATCGCCGAATCATATTACAGTGTACAGCACCGAAACATGTCAAAACCCCGACGGAATGGCGGGACAGGAGTAATTGATGTTGGTGTCGATGAACGCGTTCTGTATTTAAAACGTCTAAAAATCATTTTCATTTTAACCAGACTAAACCGTATTTAGTCACGCATATTTCTAGTCACCTTAAATCTCAGTGTTAACTCTTCGGGTAGCAAAATTTTGGTGTTGGTGATATCCATCAAATCAGTAATCCTGAACACTTTACTGATATTCTTTGAGGCACTGCACAAAAGCCAACTTTTTAGCACGTTCAATCTAAAGTATACACGTTGAAAGAACGTTTAAGAAATATTGAAAAACATTTGAATAATTGAAACTTGAACTTACTAGCGCAAATTCACCCATATCAAAAAACATATGATTGTTATCCAAAACACCTTCTCGCACCTTCTCATATTGCACGTGTATTGCCGGCCGCTGGTAACTGATATATAGATGTAAGAAATATAACTTCGTAAATAATAAATTCAAACGTATATAGTAAACTAGTGAAGCTCGCATGCGAGCCAGAATTTGAGTGGTGAGAACCATCCTCCGAAGTCTGTTGTAGAAAGCACACAAACAAAGCCTACACACAGTACGCAGGTGCAGCATTATATAAACCGTGAGTGATGAGTCATAGTTGCACCCGCCTCTTTTGATAGCCAACGTATGCAGTAGACAAAACATCATACAATGAACACAAAAACAATGAACTAACAATTTAATAATTCTACAAAACCCTAAATTGACCGTGAAAAGAACGTTAAAGAATTCAAACCGACGCTTGAGAAAAATCTCATTTTGCATACCAAGTATGAAGCAGAAGTGTGAAAAATATTCGCCACACAATATTTTTGACACTCGCAATTAGCTTGTTGGCCCAGAAAACCCCATATCCGACACTAAAGCCAACAATAAGCACACATTTAGGTGCATTTCCCATGACTTTTCACCAAATATGAAGCTTGGCGCCAACTATAAGCTTATAGACTCCAGATTGGGAAGTAGTTAAAAAACGTGTTATATGTAGCGCATGCGCTATGCGCTTCCAGTGCTGCATTTCTTCCTGCTCAGTCGTGGGTTGTTGTTTTTACTTTTCTTGGTTCTTGATCTTTTTGTGCGGTGCAAGTTTTGCTAAAGGGCAGTGTTGGCTGCTGACATTTTTCGTCGCTGAGTCTTTTGCAGTATAAAAGTTGAGAACTCGTATTTTAAAAAGCCAGTTATTTTCTTTTCTTTGTAGCGTCAAGCGCATGCTGAGTAAACGTAGCAAATTGTGATTTGTAATATTTCTTTCGTTTAATATTGCCTCAGTCGACTGTTGCAGTTGTCTCGAACATCTAACGACTGTTGCAGTTCGTTAGAACAAATACGATTTCAGTTGTTGCAACTGAAATTAACTGTTTCAGCTGGCCTCCGTGTTACGATTCGACTGTTGCAGTCGAATACAGTACTATTCCCTTCGTGAGACCTAGCATCGCCAAAATTCGGTAACGCTACATTGGTGGCAGCGGTGTGTGCTCAGTTACCAACGACGAAAGTTCATTTAGTTGGCGCAGCGGAATATATATTTTTTCATAGGTTAAACAGAACTGTCTATATCACATTCAGTTACATTCCAGAGCCACACCTGGAGTGTCATAATCAGTAATCGTGAATAACCGGCCACGTTTATCGTCTGACACAACTACTGGGCGTGACTACCGGGACCTGCACCGTAACCTAAATAAAGTTGATGAACAATTAGCCGAGTTCAAAGCGGAAATAACTGGGCACTTGGACGAACTCACTCAGGTCCATTCAGAACAGCAGATTCGCTTGGCTAACGTTGATATTTCTCAGCAAAAACTTCTGAAACCATTGGCTTTACAGATTGACGATATCAGAAACGCTATCATAAATCTGTAAAAACAACGCACAACAACATTAAAGTCAGGCTATACTCATACTGACGATATAGTCTTAGCCAAACTTGAAACCGTTCACACGACTGTACAGCGAAACGGTACTTTAATAGCGACGCTCAACGAATTAATCAATCGAAATTATTTTGCTGGTGAACAAAAAAACAGATGTTCAAAGAATAAGTGGACTAACATCATACTCCACCACGTCAGAGACTTCAAATGATTGGGTGATGGCATTCCGTAGTCCGAATTTACCTATTACGCCGTTTGATGGCGATAAAGGTGATAACTTTAGCACTTGGAGAATCAATGAGTTCGAAATGAAATTTCGTGCGAACGGATGTCCGGAACAAAATAAATCTTTTCTACTCGGTGTTCACCTCTCCGGCCGAGCAAAATTTATATTCAATGGTCTGGACACCGCAACCCAGCAAGATTATGACCAGGTCGTAGCTCAAATGGATCGTGCCTTGATGACGGAGGATCGAAACGCTTTCTTAGCAATTAATATGATTTGCGAACACAGGGACCAACAGAAAGTGTTAGTAATTATGCTCAGGCATTAACCGGCCTAGCTTGTTCAGCACTGAGCTACATGACCGTTGAAACAGACTAATTTGCGAAACATCTACGTCCGAGAATACGTGAAGACGTAAAAGTGATGGGCCCTGACACAATGGCTCAGGCAATTTTGGCAGCTGAGCGTATTGAAACAAAAATAAGTGCACAAAGTGAACATGTAGTCGCTCCGGCCAGTACAGCATTGCAGACACCAGCTGATGTCGGTGGGGGCATTGATAGTCAAACCAGTTTGATTGACCAGTTATCAAAACAGGTTGACCAGCTGCAGGCTGCGCAAGCAGTAAATAGTGTTTTGGCGTCGGTTCAAGGAGCATCTATTGTTAACGGTAATCACAAATATGATGGGAAAAACACGGACGATACCAGTAGGCATTGGAATAGGCAGTGGAACCTTCAGCAAAACACTGATGGCAATAACTGGCCTTTGTATAATCGACAGAGCTTCACAAATGGAAATAAACCGATATGCCAGATATGCCACAAGGCTTGCCACACAGCACTTCATTGTCGACAAATGTTATCAACACGGTCAGAGCGATACTGTGATTACCACAAACGACATGGACATAGTACATCGGAGTGCCGTGCTCGGCGAACGCGGCAGTTTGGACCCAACACCAGTTTAAACACGCGATCGAACAATGGCGGACCACGTGGTAGAGAAATCTACAGAGCACCGGCCAGAGCTAACGTAGTGTGCAGCGACACATCGCGTGAAGAAAACAACCAAATGGAGTGGCAACCGACGACGTTTGTTGGCACAGTCGATTCGAACTGCAATTGGAGAGAATGGCGAGCCTCTATTACGACACCAGTGGCAACGTGTGACGCAGGAGTTGATTCATTCAGGAGCAGCGTATGGCACACGATTGCCACTGACAAACCAGCAATGCTTGCGGCAACTGCAGTTAATACCCGAAGAACCTCTGATGCTGGCAAAACTGTTCCTGCATCTGATCCTGGACGCAGCAGTACGAATAAAAACGAGCAACAGGTTGCTTCAAAGACCACAAAGGGTGCAACTGCACGCAGTAATAGGATGTTCAATCAGCACTATCAGAATTGTGAGGCAAATGTTTCATGTGATGGAGCGTCACCACGACGAATGGTAGGTAGAAGATGTCGAAGAGTTGTGGAAACGGAACAGGAACCAATTTTTGTATTTGTTGGCGATGAGCAATTGCAACATATGGAGCATACTCCGGGCAGAGTAGTCAAGTGGAAGCCGGGGTTATGTATCAAAAATGTCGAACAAGTGTTGCTGGAGGTTTTGCGACAGAACATCTTCGGTTATTCCCAAGCTGTTACAGTTGTTATTCACGCTGCAGTGCATAATTTAAATAAATCTAACGAAGGTAACACGTGGCCTGATCACTCGGATCTGGAAACTGCCATAAATCAAGCAGTTTATCGAGTAATTGGCTTGTTACAGTATTCAAAGATACGAGTTGAACAAATTTACTCGTCGAATATTGTTCCACTTCGTGATGTTCCCGGTGAATTACGCATGTACTTCAGGGATCGTTTAAGTAGCTGTGCCGAACAAATGAATCATAGAACTCTCTAAAACGACAACTTGTTTTACATGCCTGACAAAGAACTTATTACGAAACCTCCATATCTAACAGGTTATGGCATGTTTATCCTTGCTCGCTCATTCTCATATCGCGTAAAAGGTTTCACGACACGATTTATGGAGCTATATGCCCAAGCACAAATTTTAGGACCCATAAATTCCAGATCGTTAAGACTAGCACTGAAGAATCTTGTTGTTTGATGAAGTTGATGTTGATTTTTCATCACAACGGAAGCGTTGCAAAATCCTCCTGATCCAATGCCGCGACCATTGACCAGAAGGCAAGCATGGACATATCAAATTCAAGAGGAATTACGTGTACAGCATGAAGCTTTTGACGACGCGAAAGAACAGGAAGAACGCCGTCAAGCTATTCACGCTAATAGAGAGCGAACTGTACATGGAGAGAAAGCGTCGGCCAAGGTAACTACCGAGGCGAACGAATGTAGTAGTAATGTTGAAGTCGATTCTAAGACTAAAGACAAGGTGCGGAATGCCCTTGGTTCACTTTTAATGCCGAATACGCCATGTGATGATTCGCCCAAACGCAGCCGAAGTGCACATGTCGGACGACGCTTAGGGTTGAAGACGGCAGTTAGTTCCAAGTTGTCCAGCCGCGGAAGTCTAATTGATGCTTTGCTGTTAGCTGCTGTGGCACTTTTAATCCTAATGGGAATATGCGCAGTGCCAACGACAGCACAACTGGAGTTTCCGAACCCACTGTTGTGCTTCGGTAATACAGAAAAGCAGCTGTGGAAAATATCAAAACCGGTATTATGTAACGCAAAGGAGCCTGATCGAATAGCGTCCGATTTCGATTGTATAAGCACAACATTGTCCAGTATGTAAGCTAAGCATGGTTATGTTCCAAAGTTATGCTTCGTTCACATTAAGATGCGTGCACTCACTGCACACGGTTACGCGAGAACCACAGTGCTCACTACACTGCTATTGTCATTACACTGCAATGACAATGTTGTCAGTCGCTACAGGCTTCGTGCAACAGCTGACATTTCTGAACGATGCTTGTAGCGACTATATCAATTGATGTTACATTACTTGTAACAACATTGTTGAAAGCTGCACGCTGAGTGTATCGACAACTAGAGTTGCTACACGATGATGTAACGAGGAATAATATACTTGCACAGCAATTATAACAGAAACCCTAGTAGTCGCTCGCTAGTGTAACAACAACTAAGTACTACCCACCCCATGTTTGTTACGTAAACGACAATTGTTGAAAGATGGTGCAAGCTACTATTAGGTCCCACGTAAGGGTGAAACGAAGCGAGCGTGATTTCATTTATAGGTTATCATTTTGAGTAATCACATGCAACATATGTTTTATGCATATACCATCCTATAAACTCTGGAACCTTTAACCAATTAACAAACGTAAAACAGCGCCGACCCTAAACCCATAGAAAACATCTGGCAACAGATAGAAGTATTTGTGCTGGTCTCTACATAATCAAGCCACTATATTCAGCCTGCTCTTAATTTGTATAGACTGTTCTTGATGCCCTGTACGCAATAAGTAACCAAACTGAACAAGACGAAATCGACTTTGTTTTGTTAACCGCAAAACCCGTTGAACCCTATGAAAACATATAATAAATTCAAGCTGGACTTTAGATAACAAGGCCATCATATAAGTGTGTTTGATAACCTAATAGACACTTATAAGGCAAACGCGCCCTAACATGCCAAATTTCAAAATTCGATATTTCTTGCGAAAAGTCGACGAATCCTAGTCCAGCGCACTGCCGCTGAGGGAGTGTTCTCATTAAAAATGAACTTCTAATTCATGACAGTCTCCGTTTTTTGATAAGAAGCCTGTGTGGCGAGTTATGACGACAATAAATGGACGCATAGGACAATATAGATGTTTAATTGACACTGACTTGATTTCTAATATATAAACTACAGTCTCATTATCTAACATCTCTAAACAGATATTTTACTACTGCTATATTTTAAGCATCTCTATGTCTTCCTATGCGTCTGCAAACAGCGATGATAGATTCAATTTTAGCGACGTATTTAAAATATATGACTTAAGACTGCTTAACCACTTGAACTTTGTATGTAACATATACATATCACGACGGCAAAACATATTGTATTCTTTAGAACAGACAGTTGTAATTGATGTTACAGCAATGGTTCCTATCGTAAAATTTCCGACTTCAACGTTTGTCCCCAAGAAAATATTCATAAACGTCACAAGAATATTCGACTTGGTTTAAATTAATTTCGTTATACAAACAATAAACAAACGAATTGAAAGCAGTCATTAAAGCGATATTAATACGACAGACCTTTTCAGATTACAATGCACTGCTGTTGACGAAATTCGCCAAACTTATATATTCTATATGATGTTACCGTTTGTGTAAGACCAGTTTAGGCGTGAATATCATGCATGGGCGGATCCAGAGGGGGGGATGGGGGGGATGCATCCCCCCCCTACCAGACATTTTAGCCGACACTCTTCTGAAGAGTTCAGCATCGCGTGATGGTGTCGAAAGAATTTAGAAACAGTGACATGTGAGACATGCCTTATAACCTATATAGTTTCCACGTGGAGAGAGTTCTCAACGTACCACGTATTCATATGTCTTTGTTGCATTTCAGGGAATATTAATTTGTCACTCCTATATATAAGATATACCCATTGCTACAATGAGCGACCCAAATAACCCGCCAATGCCTAAAAAGCCTAAGACTATAGCACAGTACTTCAAGGCATCTACTCCACGTGCTGCTAATTCGAATGTTCCTCCTGCCGATACGTCGTCTGCCAGATTGCGACCGGCAGTCGCCGTCAATCCGGTTACCGAACCCAGCGGTGACAAACGGGGTGGCTCCACCGGTTGTCGCCGGGGTCTGGTGGCGAGCTTCAGGCGGCTCTCTCCAGCAGCCGTCGACCCTGGTACCGGGCCTAATGACGGTGAACAGGAGGCTCCTCATGGCACGTGTGCACCTGACGTGCCGATTGCACCTGTCGCCGGTCCGTCTCTTCCGGCTGATCCCGAAGCACCTGTGGACAACGACATCGCTCGCATATTCACCAACGGCAAACGCGACGGCAACTTGGCGAGGATACTCAGCGATAACGACAAAAAGCTGTTGTTGACTGACCACTGGATGCCAGGACCCCAGTTTAAGTACCCGTTTTCACTCAAGGGCGAGAAGGGGAAAGATCCGAAGAAAAAACAGAAGGTATACCTCAACAGGGACCATATATCCGGCAACACATATGGCTGCTTCAAATATTCTCCACGATTAGGCGGCGTTGTTTGTATTCCGTGCGCACTGTTTAGCTCCGGTAGCGTTGAAAATGAAAAGGGTAAAACTACAGCCCTTGGGCAGCTAGTGAACAGTCCGCTAACTAAATATGGGCACCTCACAGGAAAAGATGCTCATTTGACGTCGCATTTGACAGAAGGACATTACCGAGTTGTAGGCTGTTGCCGTGATCTTTCTTAGATTTTGTTACGTTTTTATCATTAACACCTCTGGTGTACGGCAGGTTGGAATGATCATGTTGATTGCTAGAGACTATTATTCATCATGGCCACAGAGATGACCAACGGATTTGATTTTTGTACAAAATATGTTGCCTTACCTTGATGTAAGATTTAAGGTTATCAAGGACAGTTTATATGTTAGACGGTTCCTCCATCCCCCCCTACCGGAAATTCCTGGATCCGCCACTGATATCATGGCTGTTCTTTAGTCAAAACCGTGAATAGAATTGCGCAAAATTCACTACTCGTACTTCTGCCATAAATATTTGCAGTTTAGCAAACTAGAGCCAGGGCTGTACGAACCAAATTTGCACAGAGTTCTCCACTGTCGCCGTACATCAAATTACATGCTATATCATACAGTTGTGATCGTGGTATATGTATATAACTTCATGCGATCAAACGATAACTGAATTTTAGTTTATATAACAAACAGGGCGTGGTCAGTTCTCAGTTGTCGGTACACTAGCAACCGACTACTAGGGTTTCTGTTACAATTGCTGTGCAAGGATATTATTCCTCGTTACATCATCGTGTAGCAACGCTAGTTGTCGATACACTCAGCGTGGAGCTTTAACGAATGTTGTTACAAGCAGTGTAACATCAATTAATATAGTCGCTACAAGCATCGTTCAGAAATTTCAGCTGTTGCACGAAGCTTGTAGCGACTGATAACATTGTAGTTACAGTGTAATGAATATAGCAGTGTAATGAGCCCTGCGGTTCTCGCGTAACCATGTGCAGTGAGTGCACGCATCTCAATGTGAACGACGCATTACTAACGAAGTGCAAGTCTACAAATACTTCTTTGCGGACGAAAATCTTAAACGAACTAAGACAAACGATGAAGTAGTTGATGCGACTGAATGCAAAAGAATGATTGAATATAACCAATGTTCAGCTGGTGTTTTGCATAGCCACGGTAGACATTATGCCACTATGAACAAACTGAATAGGGAATATCCCGGTGGAGGTATACATTGTTGTTCGTGGAAAGTATATTCTGCAACGAATTGTTTTTAGTACCTGCAAAAATTTATAAACGCCATAGTTTATAAATCACTATCTGCGGAATCTTCAGCTGGAGATGTGTCCCACTGCGAATATCAGGACGGTACATGTGTACTCGATCAAGGAAAAGTGATCGTCTGGTCGCCGATTTCAACTGAATTACTCAGATCACAACAATTGAGATTCCGACGGGCAAACAACATACCAAACATTGGTATTGTTACCTCCGAACTAATGGCGGCAAGTCTTCAAGCCTTGGAAGTACACGTCCAAAGGGCCTTGCGTTTATCGTATACCAATGCGGTGGACCCGGTATGTCATCGAATGAAGGCCGTGTTTATGATATTAGAGTCTTTTATGCTAACAAATGCGACTCTAGCAATGAGATCACTATTGAAGCGTAAAAAATTTAATTGCCACGGCTGGAAGAACAACGATCGAAGCATGGCCCTGCCAAGAGCTGGAAGATAACGAATTTACGCTTCTAAGCATGAATGGCACGTGTACTAAGCATATTCCTTTACTGATCAAGATGGGAAATATCAGTCGCATGATGTATCTGGATAAAGAAGTAAATGTAGTGAGAGAACAAAGCCCGATAGCAGATTGTCTTATCTAATCGGCAGCTGTTGACCATCTAACGCAACAGCTACATATACCAGGTGGATGGTAACAGAATGTTTCACGGAAGTTACCTTTGCAGTTGGATATGCTCGAATATTCGTGGCAACCAGAGGTAATATTCCACCCCATTGTTATGTACCAACTGGACGAGCTCCGTGACCAATCTTCACTTAATGATATCTATGCTATTTACAACGAACAGCATAAAATATTTACCGAATTGGAATCGCTATGGGCAACAGAGAAGCCGGCGTTGCAGCGGAAAGAGCTTCGGCTAGAATAGTTCGAGCTGGAATTTTTAGCTTTATTCGAGGATTTGGTTTTGATCATTGGCCAATGTGGATTTTTATCTGCTGTTCATAATCACTGGTCATGTGGTATGGAAAATTACCATTGTTCGATTACGAGACATAGTTCTTAAACAATTACAGATTATAACTGGGAAAGATAATCTATCGGTGCGGATACAAGAGCCTCGATATAACGTTACGAATCTACATGAAGGACTAAAATGCACAGAAATGGACGTAATAATTGCTAGACGTGACAATACGGCGGAACAGCGGCCATTACAACCCTTACATAGAAACTCGCAGTCGGAAACAGCAATATATAGTTTCAAGCCGTTTGACTTGAACGCCGTTAACGACAGTGCTGCAGATCAATGTACCATACCTATACAACTGAGCGGACGCGAATTTGAAGCCTTAGTAGACACTGGAGCTCAAATATCGCTTATTTCGGCAGCTGTTGCAAGTATGATCAAGGCTGATGCTAAGCAGCAATGTGTGCCAATCCACAAAATGGCGAAGTCAGCAAGTGGTCATTCTATGCCCATTTTGGGATACGTTCGCCTTACAGCTACTATTGGCAGTTATTCGTTCGAGGGACCGTTAGCCATCGCAGCAAATCTTCCATACGAGGTGATCCTGGGACGTGATTTCTTAAAGATGCTCGGACCCTTTACGCTGGATTACTCAAAATTTCGGTTTAAATTCAATGGCCAAGTCCTAAGTATGGCAAAGGAAGAAACTAGTAGTACCGATTGCATTGCACTCGTGGAAACATTGACAGTGCCAGCGTCGAACGAAATTTTAGTCTGGGGTGAAACAAAGAATATAAATTGCTGTCCTCAGTTGATACAACAAAACTTAGCTATTAAAGCAGCGGTCTTGGTGGCTACTGCTAGAGTTGCAGCGTCCAATAGCAAGGACGTTCCGTTAAGGATCTTCAATCCTGGAAATGCCCCGTGTCTTTGTACAAGGGAATGCGACTTGCTACCGGAACACCTTTGGATGATAAACAAATCGAAGTAGCTGATCGGCAAACTATACAGCCATCCTTAACAATTGCAACGTTGGAATCAGATGCGACGAGTCTTGCGGCCAAATTTAAAGATATTGATTTGTGTAACTGTTCACTAGATTCGGAAAATCGTCAAAGACTAAAGCAGCTGTAGTTGTATTGCTACAGGGATTTATTCTCTGAAGGCGATCACGATTTAGGTATGGCGAAAGGAATAACACGTTCAATCGATACAGGTTCTGCATCTCCAATACGACAAAAGCCCTGTAGAGCTGCGTTTTCCTTGCGATATGAAGTCACATCAAAGATAAAAGAATTGATGACGAACGGCATTATCGAGCCTTCAACAAGTGAGTGGACTTCGCCGATAGTACTGGTAAGGAAAAAAGACGGAGCCTGGCGCTTTTGCGTGGATTATAGGAAATTGAATGCTGTTACCAGTCGCGACGGCTATCCTCTGAAGCGTATCGATGATGTTATGTGTTCTCTGGGTAAAGCAAAATATTTTTGTTCGTTAGACTTGCAAAGCCGATATCATCAAATCGAGATGGAAGAAGGAAGCACACCCAAAACAGCGTTTATAACATATGACGGGCTATTCCAATTTAAGAAACTACCGTTTGGTCTAACGAATGTCCCCACAACGTTTCAAAGGTTGATGGAGTCCATATTAGCAGGATTGGACTGAAAGACTTGCTTGATATATCTGGACGATATTTTGGTAATAGGGTCAACGCCAGAGGAACTGCTAAATCGACTGGAGCAGGTCTTTTACCGATTACGAATTGCAAACTTAAAGCTGAAGTTAAAAAATGCCATTTGGGGCAAAATACGGTACCATATTTGGGGCATGTGCTGTCACGCGATGGTTAGTTTCCAGAGTGCGCGAAAGTTGATAAAATTGTACGATGGCCAGTACCGCTAACTTCCAGACAGCTGCAGAGCTTCATAGGATTAGCGTCCTATTATAGTCATTTCATATGGAATTTCGCCAAAATAACGAATCCGCTGCATGAACTCTACAAGAAAAACACAAAGTTCGTGTTGACAAACGCGTGCCAATCATCTTTTGACAGTTAAAGAAGCGGTTGACAACGGCACCAATTTTAACCTTTCCGGATTTTCCAAAGCCGTTCGAACTACAAACTGATGCAAGCGATAAGGCCCTTGGTGCCGTACCCAGTCAGCGTGAAGCAGATGATAAAGAAAAACCCATCGCGTTTGCCAGCCGCGCACTCACGAAAGCAGAACGGAATTATTATGTTGTGGAACGTGAAGTTTTAGCTGTTGTTTGGGCAATTCGATAATTCCGGCCATATCTGTATGGAATGAAATTTCGTGTTATAACGGATCATCAGCCGCTCAAGTGGCTATTAACGGTGCGAGATCCGCATGGTCGGTTATGCCGTTGGAGTCTTCTACTACAAACTTACGAAGTGGAAATTGTTCATTGGCCGGGTAAAGAAAATCGAAATGCTGACGCGCTATTTCGCTATCCTGAATGCTGGTCACCTACCGCATGCACACAACCTGTAGAACGGCGCAATATCTGTACGATTCTGGTTTATGCGCAGGCACGAGCTGACGAAAAAGTCGTAGCACCAATCAATGTTGAGTCAAGGAACGAACAAGGCGAAAGGATTGTCAAATTGCAACAAGATGATGTTTTTGCAAAGGAGATGGTAAGACGGCTGGAACAAGAAAAAGTCAACGAATGGTTCGTAGAAGAAGAGGTATTATATCATCGAAGTCAGCATCTCGGTGAAGCACAAGTGTATGTGCCCAAACATTATCGCGACCAAGTCATGAAGGCTTCTCATGATCATTTGTTTGGAGGACACATGGGAATCAGGAAGACCTTACGTAAAGTGACAATGCATTACTACTGGCCGACTGTCTTTAGTGACGTGAAGAAGTGGTGCGCCAGTTGTGGAGCATGCGCTACTCGGAAAAATCAAACGAAGTGGACGACACCACCGTTGCAACCGATTAAGCCAGTCGCTCCATGGTACTTGGTAGCATGTGACATCGTGGGACCGCTTCCGAAAACAAAAGTAACAACAAATATGTTATGTGTTTATGGATCACTTCACTAAGTGGGTCGAATGTTTTGCGTTGGAAGATACAAGATCAGTAACCATAGCGAACAGTTGATATGTCGGTTCGCCGTGCCTTATTGTCTGCTAAGCGACCAAGGCCCCAACTTGATTTCGCAGGTTATGCAAGATGTGTGCCAGTTATTGGGTATTAGAAAGTTAAATACATTGCTTACCATCCTATGTGTGACGGAATGGTGGAAAGGTTTAACCGAACAGTAGAACAAATGATAAGCTTCTACGTTAGCCAACGACAAGACGATTGGGATGATATATTACCATACGTTTGCTTTGCTTACAGAAACAGTGTCCACGAAGCTACAGGAGAGTCGCAATTTTTTTCTGAATTTCGGTCGAGATCCCGTCATCCCATTGGATTTGGAAATAGCGATGCCACCTCATAACGTCGTCTGTAAATATGCAAATGCAATGGCAAGTCGTATGGTAGAGGCGCGGAGTATGGCTAAGTCGAATATCGAAGTGGCTCAGTATCGTCAGAAATGCCACCATGATAAAAACGTCGTTCGTTACGATTTCGCGAAGGCGACAGGGTGTATTTACATGTATCAGTAGTGTGTGGCAAATCAAAGAAACTTGCCAGACACTGGAGAGGGCCGTATCGAGTGTCTCGATTAACGGTAGATGGAACTGGAGCATATATCACGCCTGTGCAACGAACCGCGAAGTCGGTAGAGAAAAGAGTAAACGTCCGGCGATTAAACGAAGCCCCAATTGTATCGGAACGGGTGGAAATGAACAGTAACGAGCTATCTTTTCACGAGATCCCACGTGCTAAACGTAGTAAGGTGGATTCACGAAATCCATCACTACAGCCTAACGTAGCGAGTGAGAGCGATATAATCACCGCGAATGCAGCACTCAATACAATTGGTGATGCTAGTGATTCTCGTTGCGGTCGGGAATCGATTCCTTACGAAAATTTCCATGCAGTGTTGTCTAGCGACGAAGATCTAAGTATTGATGGGACCAAAAGCCACACTAATAGGGAAATAAAGTTAAGTAGATTTGTAAGTACGTTGCCTGAATCTCCGACTGTTGAACAATGGTGCTTAGGTCGGTATAACTTGCGCTCGCGTTATTGGGCAAAATAGCTTAACAAATCACAAACTTCGCAATAACAAGTACATTTCTCCAAAACGAAGCTCTTTTAATAATTAAGTCAATGCTGAAGTTAATCACGTAAAATTGTTGTTTCGCTCTGGCTAAAAATGTAATTATCATAATATAAGTTATGGCACAAACAATGCCCCAAACTTCATTTAATCCTCATGTAATCATTTATGACCGATGTCATATGTTTAGTATGTTTATCTACCATTTTAGCTAATAACTGTATTCTGGTACTGCATAATACTTATTGACAGTAAATACTTAGATTTTACAGTGGATTTTATCGGCGGCGATTTAGACGAAATTGTTTTGGACCATGCTGATGTCATCGATATTCCGGATGGTGACGCTATAGATATAGAGTTAAATGCGCCAAATCATAATAGCAAAAATGATACGAATAGTACTATAAGTACCGAAGAACCATTAATAGTTGTAATAATAGCGGTAATAATAATAATAAGAGTAATAATACGTGTAATAGCAATAAAGATTTGCAAAAACATTCAGTAAGGGTCAACCAAAATATTGTAAATTCAGGGCCAAATGCAATTCAGCAAACCAAATAATCAAACGACACCAAGCAAATCGTAGCAACGGGCTTCACGTTTACAAACAACACGTTAAACAGGCGGTAAAATTTTCGCATCGTCAACAAGCTGCTAGTTGTCTTAGAAATGACTCGATGCAATATCGGTACAAAGGCAACCAAGCTGTATTAGACAGCTGTTATCCGAAGACGATGCCATTGACGTATGGGTCGCCAAGTCGACCGAAGATTAATCGCGATACAACCGTTAATTCGCAATTACGTGATGAATACGATCCAGAAACCAATTGGCGTATGAATATCAATCCACCGCGGAGTCCGGACTACTGCCGTTCTCCGGATGCTGACTATCCTAAGCAGCAACACGAAATGGAAAACGAACTAGCTCTTGTCAATCGCCCATTGGTATCGAAGTTTGCAGTCTCATCTGCCGTAATCGATCAACCGCGACCGTTGGTTAAACTTCAACGGTCCATGCCAATCGACCGTTTGTTTGGAGAGGTTAATGCGCCAGACACGCGGTTGGCAATGCACAATACTCGGAAACAAAAGAAAGAGATTCCATGGCGGTTGCTGTAGGTTCATCGACCGGATGAAGTTCCGAATACTTCTAATGCGGTTGTTTTACCTCAACAAACACTAGTTCAAAAGTAATCGCAAAGGATATTCCGTGGCGGCTACTGGAGGTTCAACGACCGGATGAAATGCCCAGTACTTCTAATGCGGCTGTTTTTCGCGACAAGCGATTAGTTCACAAGTAATCGTATTACCCCAACCAGCACAGCCGCCACAAGTAGACCTATCAATTGCTGATAACTCCTTGTATCAACCAGATTGCAGTAACGGTATTCCAGGAACACAACGGTGAAGGGACCATCAGCGTTGGCGAAGAATTATTTGAGATCGCAGGAACACCACAGGAAACGATTACAGTAACATTAGGTGACAGTAGTGTGGGACGCACTTCGCTTGGGGGAGGCAACGTAGCGCCTGCGCTTCGCGCTGCCAGTGCTGCATTTCTTCCTACTCAGTCGTGGGTTGTTGTGTCTACTTTCTTGCTTCTTGATCTTTTTGTGCGGTGCAAGTTTTGTTAAAGGGCAGTGTTGGCTGCTGACATTTTTCACGGCTGAGTCTTTTGCAGTATAAAAGTTGAGAACTCGTATTTTAAAAAGCCAGTTATTTTGTTTTCTTTGTAGCGTCAAGCGCATGCTGAGTAAACGTAGCAAATTGTGATTTGTTATATTTCGTTCGTTTAGTAGAGCTAATATTGCCTGAGTCGACTGTTGCAGTTGACTCGAACATCTAACGACTGTTGCAGTTTGTTACAACAAATACGATTTCAGTTGTTGCAACTGAAATCAGCTGTTTCAGCTGACCTCACTGTTAGGATTCGACTTTTGCAGTCGAATGCAATACTATTCCCCTTCGTGAGACCTAGCATCGCCAAAACTCGGTAACGCTACATATATATCATTGGAAAGCCCTGGTAAAGGTACATGGAATAGGCCTATTAGTTTGCGGATACGTCGTTCACTTATTGAGAAAAGTCGCAAAAACTGAAGGGGGTGCCTGAAAAATGGGCCAAAATGACGTCATTTTGTACCATAACTTTTGCCATGGGAAAAAATCGAAAATACGGCTCCGTCACTACATCTAAATCCCCATTGCGGTTCGAATGAGCTATCTTGCATCAAAATCCGCCCAACTGTTATCGAGCTCCAGGTGCGAGAGGCACACAAACACACACAGACAGGACCTCCTCAACCCCCCTACAGAGCTAAAATTGAAAATTCTTGTTCCACTCGAATTCAATAATAAATTCAAACGTAAATATTGAATTATTTAAGCGGACAGCAACTGTTTTGCAACAAAGCTTCTCGTCTCTTCATCAAGAATAAAAACATTGTGATTAATGCACCATTTAAGTATTTAGACGTGAACAAATTGTACAATGTGTGCGGAGATATGGTAAGATTAAGAGTTCATGCTGAAAACTTGGATAAGGGTGTGGCGCTCATGTCACACTACTATATTTACGCTGTGGGATAACGTGTCCATTTTTACGTTATTGGTCCTAATTTTCAGGGTGGATGGAACAAATTTCGCAGTTTTGTCATGACCCCACTTTAAATTTCTTCGTGTCTGCCGCATATATATCGTAGTGGGAAAATTATATAGCTTTATGTAAAGTGCCAAACTCTTTTTCAAGAGTTCATCATGCATTCGTGTAAAAATTATGTGATCAAAACCAAACGAGAACAAAACTGTAATTACACTTTTTAGTCTACTCAAAGTGACTGTGGTGTACTCCTCCGAGCTCTCCGCCTCCCACAAATTTGTTTCAATCCTCCACTCCCCCGACAACTGTGGATTTGTTCCTTAACTTTGGTTCCAATTTCGGACAAAGAGTAAAAATATACCATAGTAAAGTTTCAGTTTTGCTGATACAAAATCGAGAACTGCAACTGCAATTCGGTGTACTACTAGATCTGTCATGAATTTTTATATACTTTAGGAAACCACTGGTAGCGAGACAAGTATATTAGGCAAAAAGTGGTTGGCATTGGATTGCTCAATTTCATTAATGGTTGTTTGATCTTGGGATAACGTTTTATCTTAGCGGTGTAACATCATACAACTTACTTAAAATTGAGCTTTTAAAAATGATGTTGAACCCAATGACATTGTGCATAATCAGTACCATTCAAATTTTACGAATCAATTTTTAAACAGTTTCAAATGAAGAAAGGTTAGACGAACTATGTATTATTTTAATTTTGACGATGTGAACCCTTTTTAAAAGAGCGCAAACCAAAGAATTTTGAAAATAACGCCGATGTACTGGCAAAAGTGCAAAATTATTCATCATAAGTGGCGGCTATTGTTACACCAGGCGGTAACTAGCCCTTTCCAAAAAATCGGATGCCCTAAAATTTTTCGGCACTAATAGATATGCGAAATGAAAAACATATACCACTGTCAAAACAAGTATACAAGGCAAAGATCGTTGCAAAAAGCATTTATCCAAGGTCGACATAATTAATGTGTAAAGCAGGCGATTTCTACAGAGCCTATGAAACATTTTCGATTTAGTTTAAATACATGCAATAATTAAATTTGCATTAGTGCTGATAAAAAAATAGACTCGGACGTGTTAAAAAATGAAGCTTAATATGTTTCAAAAATTTATGACAATTGGTTGGAATAACTATATTTGTGATAGTGGGTTCAATTCTATCGTCACATCACGTGCAGAAAAACTATTTCTAAGACACTTAACCATTTCAGTAATGTTAGTCAGTATACATTCAAAAGTTTCTCTGTAGATCGACCCAGGCTATATTTATTTCAAATTCTTACTGTTGCAAATTCTTCTGGCACAACAACCATTTCTTTCGAATTGGTTCAGAGCAGTCATATATTTGTGCAAAAGCTGTTCTAGCAATTCCAAAACGTGATTCTCACAATTATTGGCGCGACAAATTTATAGTAGATATATTCGTTGCTAGAAATCCACATGAATTCAAAAATTTGAGTAGCAACATAAAACAAGGATTTCCCACAAATTGCTGACAAATTAAAAAAATGAAAAGTATAGCATACTGTAAATACTTGTCGGAAAATTTAGCCCGGACCTGCATCTTAGACAGAAACTGCTATTGGAAACTGGCAAAACGATACTGGTTTAAACAATTGACGACTCAGTGTGTGGAGATGGAGTGTGGTTACCGTTGGATAACACTAAATTGTTAGGTAAAATTTTAATGGTGTTGCATCTGCATTTTCGAATAATTAACGATTTTGCAGAAAATAACACTGAATGGAGTCTGGATAATTACACGGGTGAATTTGTTCAGTGTTAAAATTTATGGAGTTGAGCAAATAATGAAAAGACGTTTGATATACTAAAACTAACAGTTCTATCTATTACGAAGCATGTGATTCTCCAAGCTACAACCAATTATCTTTGCAGAACGAAACTTTGGGAGCCAGCAGTAAAGTGTGTAAATAAAAACGGTTCACACCAAGTAATTCATGTCCAGAATTTAGTGCGTTATTTTACAGAATATTGCTATCATTTTAATAGAGTCAACGATGACACCCGTTGCTACAACAAAAACCTCATTTTCACTTATTGCGAAATAATTCTATGGCTATGTGGTTATGCGGAACAAATTCAACTTTGCAAACAAGAACCATCCCATAAAAATAAGTTTTGCCAGAAAAGAGAGATAGTGAGCAGATTTGAGCCGAAATCCAAGTATTTGAAAATTTTAAGCCACGACAGCATTAACGAACTAAATATGTTCAATATGATCGGTACATATCCAGGTCTACATGTTTCAGACATCATGCTGAAATTTTTAAACAACTTTGCGCAGTGCACTCACAAATGTAATATTTGAGTGATTTTGTCGAAATAATATTTTGTTTTTATCAGGCTGAATATTCACCTGTTGTGAAATTAACTAATTTAAGTTGCAATTAAGGTCGGATTAATTAAACACTAATTAAAATAAGAACGTTAAAGTATTAAGGGTTGAATCGCTCCACTTCGTAGAAGTCGGCCAGTGTAGTTATAGGTGAGAATTTTCTGAGAGTTTTATCCATAGAATAACTTTCAGTAAGTTAAATATGTTAGCAGAAGACAAAAATTACTTCGAGGCTTAGAAACGAACTATTGTTCATCGTCTTTTGCGTTTAATCTTAGACTGTTGAATGATGATAAACAAATGTTTTATGCATGTAATTATTATCCACGATCACTTCACTCTCAAGTTTCTTCATTTGTATGGCTCTAACTGACAATAGGCTGTAGTAAATAGACTACAACTAATAGTTGTAGCACAGATATCGTGCGTTAAGTGATTTGTACGCACGGTTGTGACGAGTTCAGACCAGTGCGTCAGCACGTGTTTGAACGAGTTAAACAGCACAACCGTGCGTACAAATCACTTGACGCACGCCTGGCTGTGCTACAACTGACTTGTAATACAGCTAATTTAGCTAACCGTGCGTTAAGTCAATTTGATGCACGGCTTTAACTATGTAAGTTGTGTTACAATTTATTTTATGATACGATTTCCGGTGTATTATTGGGCGAACTGCTGTAAACCAATCATCCTGCAGGTAAAGAAAAACTAAATATAAATATAGTTAGTCGAAATTTCCGAGGGTGTGCCACACATCCTTAGCTACCAATTTGGTGCGAATTAACTATAACGGACACCGTCTGTAGCTAATGCGGTTTATTATTCAACTGTCGTGTGCAGTTTTTTCTAAGTTACGATATTGTGAATAGCTCATATGAACATTTCTCATATAATTCCGAACACTGTCAGTAAAACTGCCTGAAGACCCGGTGTGCCTGACACTGTCGAGAAGTGGTAATACGCGTAACTAGCCTCCTATGAAAAAATTATTAAAAACTTGGGGGTGTCTAAGACACCCTATTGTAACAGTGTGCCTGAAACTGTGTGGAGTTCATGGGTTCCAAATGTTGGGGACATTATAACGTGAATGCCGAATTATATAGATATATCTCAAAAACAAACCATGCAAGGCATAAAGTACTGGGCGGGAAGTATGGTTTAACAGGAATGTTAGTGTTATATAGATATATCTCAAAAAGAACACCATGCAAGGCATAAATTACTGAACGGAAAGTATGTTTTGACAGCAATGTTAGTGTTATATAAATATGTCTCAAAAAGAATACAATGTCAGGCTTATAGTACTGGGCGGAAAGTGTATTTTTTGCAATATTCTTGTAGTTTTTTGGTTTAAAAGACGTCAGTTGATATAGAACACTCTTGGTCCGTCAATCACAGATATATCCGTGTGATGGAAACAGTAATCAATTGTTGGCAGCTCTGTGCAATCTTAAACTGATTTATTCTGATACATCTGAAAGCATGATAAGAGGCCGACGCTGTTCAAAATAATGTGTTGAAAGCATTTTTCCTTCACAATAGTTAAAAGTACCAAGTTGGACTTCATGATACCATGAAACACTATATAAAACAAACGTCGGTCAATACATGCAGCATGCAAATTTTCCACGCAACAATAGAGAACAAAATTATAGTCATTATTTTTGGTTAGAACACAAACAAATCAAAATAATTCGCCGAAAAAGCTCGTGTAAATTTAAGCGCTCATGTATATATTTTATTCTAAAAAGATGTTTATGTATTAAATCCAAACTACTATATATATTAAAATCTATTCGCTGACATTGCGCTATAAAAACATATTTTGATAAATACAGAGAATTTAAAGGGCTAAATCTCTGAAGTTCGTTAAAACATCGCAAAAACACGCTTCCTTCTTCTGTTTAATTTCAAATCCCGAATGCTATCTTCATACGCACTGGTGAAGTTTGTGCATTCAGACGGACCGTGACATGACAGGAACACTTTGAATAGTATGTAAGCCATGATAACGTTTAGGCAATAGCTCTTCACACTGCCAGCGGTGTCTTTAGGTCAGTCCCATTTGCAGCTGATGAGTTAGTATCTTATTTTTAGTTTTATATCTCGGCTAACTTTGCTAGCGTTTCGGTACGAAATCTTATTTGAAATTGTTTAAGTTGGTTGACACAGTTGTTTTTACACAGACCTGTCATAAATTGTCACATCTGATCGACTACCAATTCGTTATGGGCTCCGAAGCTGTTCACTATCTCATAGATGTAATAGTTCAGGACATTCTGGCAGCTCGCTGGAGATTTCGCGGTGAATTTGGTGAGTTATTGGATGAAACAGGTACGTACTTATTGCAGCATAAAGTGACGACTAGGATGTTGAAATATACATGGATCGTCAGTGATGAGATACGGCATCATGTTTATAAGTGTTTTGGGTTGATACTGCGAATTATCACATAGTTGGCAGATCAAATATTTACATTTCCAGTTGGTGGGGCGTAAGTTTGTTGTTGGCCTGTAGTATAACAACTAAATTGACGATCATACGAATGGGTTCATGTTGTTCAGCTTAGATGTGCTTATTTTCTTGCGATATAACTATGTCGTTCACGTTTGCACATACGCAGTTGCAGTCGCCTATTATTATGAGACCTTTAGGTTGAGACGCTATTATATAGTACAAAGCCTTTTTATAATTCTAATTTTTATGAGCTGTTGCGCTCGTCGAACACTGAAACGTGTCGCAAGATGCTCGCTGCATTATGTTCTTTGAAACCGTCGATAAACATTTCACGGGACACTAGAGATTGGTTTTATATAGAAAGTTGTATTATGCCCCTTGAAAACTTTGATAGCATTTTACGGGTACACAATACATTGGCTTTATATAGTAAACTTGCATTATGTCCCTTGAAAACTTTGGTAGCATTTTACAGTACACAATATATTGGTTTTATATAGTAAACTTGCATTATGCCCATTGAAAACTTTGGTAGCATTTTACGGTATGCAATGCGTAGTTTTTTATAATAAACTTGTATTATGTCCCTTGAAATTTTGGTAGCATTTTACGGTACACAATACATTGGTTTTATATAGTAAACTTGCATTATGTCCCTTGAAATCATTGGTAGCATTTTACGGCATGCAATGCGTAGTTTTTATATAATATACTTGTATTATGTCCCTTGAAAACTTTGGTAGCATTTTATGGTACACAATACATTGGTTTTATATAGTAAACTTGCAGTATGTTCCTTGAAAACTTTGGTAGCATTTTATGGTACACAATACATTGGTTTTATATAGTAAACTTGCATTATGTTCCTTGAAAACTTTGGTAGCATTTTACGGTACACAATACATTGGTTTTATATAGTAAAGTTGCATTATGTCCCTTGAAAACTTTGGTAGTATATTTTACGGTACACAATACATTGGTTTTATACAGTAAACTTGCATTATGTCCTTTGAAAACTTTGGTAGCATTTTACGGTATGCAATGCGTAGTTTTTATATAATAAACTTGTATTATGTCCCTTGAAAACTTACGCTGACAGTATTTTCCAGTACACAATACATTGGTTTTATACAGTAAACTTGCATTATGTCCTTTGAAAACTGTGGTAGCATTTTACGGTATGAAATGCGTAGTTTTTATATAATAAACTTGTATTATATCCCTTGAAAACTTACGCTGACAGTATTTTACGGTACACAATACCATTGGGTGTTATATCATAAACTTGCATTATGTCCCTTGAAACTTTGGCAGCATTTTACTGTACACAACACATCGTTTTTATGTAGTAAACTTGTATTATGACTCTTGAAAACGTTGGCAGTATAATAGGCAAGTTATATGTTACAAAATGTGTAGGACTGCACATAGCATTCATTAAACGTCAGTAGCATATGTGCAATTTATAATACATATCTGATGGTAACTGTCTTGCATATTGCTACATTTATGAATTCTAATTGTAGCACTAATCGTGCACATTGACACAAATTTAGTGCAATAAAGAACGTGGCGCATTATTATTGCCATAAATTCTGTAGGTATAAACATGACAATACGTATTATAATGTGCAATGAGTACACACATTTTTTGTGAACGCTGCACTACCACCCTTCTATCGACATCTGTAGCTTTAAGTTTTCTTACTTGTTATGTATTAAGTGTGCCTTTGGTTCCTATTGAGGATACGGTAAAAGGTATATTACAATTTGGAAAAGGTTGCAGATAGGAAAAGCCTGTATTGAAAAATTCAATGAGAAAGAAAAAGCGGTACTTTACTCTATACATCCAAATCCTGTGCAATGTATTATCAAGAGTTCATGATGCACACTTCAAAAAGGGTCTGACGATCATGCCACGCCTCATTACATACGTTTTGCGATGATGCGGCCCACTTTTCCTTTAGTCGTCCAACATTTATGAGTGGACAAGTGTTACACTTTTTGTCCTCCCCCCTCCCCCAACTTTTGTCCTGCCCCCCTTCCCACCATTTGTCCTATCTTTCCAAATTTTGTTATGCCGCCCCAACTTTCGTCCAGACCAACATTCTAATTTTTTTATTTTTTGTTGCTTCCACTATGGATTAAAATCTGAGGTGGAGAGGACAAAAGTTGGAGGGTGGGGCAGGACTAAATTAAAAAACTTGTGCGCCCCTTTAAAAGTGGGGCTGCTTAAATGAAAAATGAACGGCGTCATCCCACAGCGTATATGTTGCATGAGTGTCACACTCATCATGAACTGTTGGTATTATTTTAGGTGATCAACGTAGCATACCTGGTGCTGTTAGTGAGGAAATTTAATTGAGGCAACACATCGCAAAAAAGTTTCGTTGCATTTCTGTGTTATTGTACACTCAAAGACAGAGATGATTCAAAACTCATCTTTGCACGAACATATTGAATGAGCTTGAAAGTAACAAAAATTCATCGATATTGTTTGAGCTAGTTCAATAAAATGATACCTAAAACGTGACTACACTTTGTCAATTATGTGGAAGTGCCTAACTATTTTCTGGCTGGAGTAGTTAGTTGTAGTAATTTATTGTCACTGATACAAAACATTAACCGTATCAGAATTTTAAAAAAGTTTAATTAACATGCTTTGTAACTAGTCATCATTTTAGTCAGAAAGAGGTAAGCTCCGCTTAATATTTTATAAATGACGACTGAGTTATAAATACTTTTGAGACATCAATTTTACTTAAAATATGACGATATTCAAAAAAAATTTGCTAATACCACGTTATTACCATACAGTTATTCAGCAGGATATGAAAAATGCTTTCTAAGATTCTTGAAAATTTCATTCTTGAGAATACTGCAATGTCGTGGAAGATTATAGTTAGTGACAATTGGAAAAAATTTGTCAAACTTTAATCAATCCTTGCAGCGTTTTGTACACCATAACCAGAATTACGAATTCTTCGTAGTTCAAGGCTTTCCACATTAAATAGATTTATATAACCCTTCTTGATAGAGGTAAATATGTTATACTTATTCAATGACTTTGTCGGAAAGTAAACTAACGCTGAATCCTTCCAATATTACCAACGTTGGTTATTAAACTAGGTGACCAAACTCAACTGATATATCAAAATTCGTCGTACTCTTAAATGCACACAATAATGCTTGTCTGCTAGTGGCCAGGAAACATCGAAACAATATTATAATAAAACTACGACTTCGTAACATTGTTGTAGCATCGTTACAATGTAATTTTGATTGCATTTTGAAATATATTAAAACTCCCAGATCCTTATAATATCTAACATAGTGTAAAGGTATATTTCGTATGTAATAAATATTTTTATTTTCTTGATTAACAAAGTTTATACATTAGCATTTTTCAAGCGATGTTTTTAGATGTGATAAACTCAACCAATTATGAATATAATTACGGCCTTATTTTACAGCATCCTTTGGATGATTTGAATTACATTTTTGAAAGCACTTAAAAACATTGACATCATCTGCGAATAGTTTAACTATCTATACCAGGTAAATGGCCATGTATATCATTTATAAATAACAAAAAAAGTAACGGTCCTAACACGCCCTCCTGCGGTACTCCAGATTTAACAACGTACAGAAGAATACTGTGAATTTAGTAGAACAGAGAAATTAATTTGATGTTATATAGTCTTAAGCCAATTTAGAGCTGGTGGGGTGATACTATGCGCAAAAAGCTTTTGTTAGGGTCTGAGACAGTGTCAAAAGCATATACATGATCTATGTAAATTAAGTCGACTGAACCTCCAGAATTAATTATTGTTGACCAACTCATATAGCACTGTAGTTATTGTGTAACTATAGCCGCTGCTGGTTCGCGTTAGTCGATGCCCACAAAAATTCGGGGATTAGTTGGTACAGCCAAAACAGCTTTGATGGAACCCCACAAATGTTATCATGTTAGGTCAAAGAACGCCACATAAATAATCATTTCCTTCTTAAACTAATGCGTATTTGGCATTCCTTTGAACAATCTTTTGCCACATTAATGCATTGAACCTAGATTGTTTGACTCCGAGTGTCGTACTAATGTTATGTAGAAACTGTTGTTCTGCTCCTTATGAAACCTCCCAAAGCGAGCGCATTACAATGCTCGCGCAAACGTACACCGCAAGACAAACTCTGTTACTGCATCGATGTGTGCTGTGACAAATGTTGCGTTTTAAGAACGAAAGAGTTTTATTAAAGCGATAGTCTAAATTTTGATTAAACACCAATACCAACGAAAACTATAATTAAACAAAACTGTAAAGCGAATTTACGTGTTAGGACACTGGTACGTTACCAATGAATTTTGTTTCAGACTAAATTTCTAGCGATATTCCGATAGCTTTTTGAGAAAAATAATTTTTCCCATTATCGCTATAGTAAAACCTGTAATTTGTTAAATTGTAGTAAAGAACGTAGGAAAATTTCGATGGAAATGGTATAATTTCACTGCTTGTATGGTCTCCAGAATACTCCTAGAGATTCCCCATTGATAAGCGGTGATGGAAAATACACAAGATGGTAGAAATAATCAATCTGAATTTGCACATAAAATTCTATATTTAATGCAAAGGGGCAGTGGTGACGAAATCTTAACTGACGATACGAGAGCAAAAAATTATTACGTATTATCACAATTATTACGTATTATTACGTATTATCACAATTATTACGTAACACCGACACGGTTTCCACCATAGAATAAGTACCCAGCATTGCCATAAATACTGGAAGCTTCGCAGACGTTGGGTTTCTGTAAAATTGTGGCCATATGTTCAAGCCTATTACATTATTATCTATGCTCCTTATAGTCATATTGCTCCTTATAATCAATATTGCAATAATATACACAGAAAGTTACCTACACGCAATTCGCGGCTAAAGCCAGCAAATCTGTTACAAAGCGATTAGACTTCTGGAAATAGGATTTGGATCATCCTTTATATCCCAGACAATAAGAGTCTATCTAGTTTGTTCAACCACTGAAAAAATAATATAGACTGCTGCAGCAGTTTATTGGCCTTATATTAAGTCCCCAGTCCGAATTTATTAAATTTTGAAGATACGGAGCTGATTTTGGTATCAATCGATTCAGCTCGAGGAGGCGGTTCAGAAATAGCTCATTTTGCCCACATCCCTGAAAAAAATTGTTTTCGATTTTTTGAGATCACAATGGTCTTCCGTTTGGGAACCCAAAAATTGTTTTCTTCGGGATATGGTCATGTTGGGTACCGTTCGACTCGACTTGATGAGAGAAATTTTTCTCATCAAGCCGAGTCGAATGTGGTACTCAATATGAATATATGCCGAAGAAAAAAATTTTGGGTTCCCGAGGGGGATCATTGTGACCTCAAAAAACCGAAAACATTCAGGTATGTGGGCCAAATGGGTGTTTTCTGAACCGCCTCCTTGAGCTGAATCGATTGATACCAATATCAGCTCTGCATCTTCAAAATTGACCAAATTCGGGCTGGGGGCATAAAAAACCCCCAGTTTTTCAGATTACTCAAACCGTTACGTAGTAGCAAAGGAACCATTAATGGTTACTACTACCTAGGGTGAGCCTAACGGTTATAACTACCATTTTATTTCAATGCACGGGTTTTTCTATCTTCCGTAATATTCGCGAGGATTTCTAGTAATAATACTTACAGTTGCATCTACTTATTTCTCACCTTCGTACAAAACCATCGGGTCAGTGACAGCTTAGTGCCGGAAAATGGGTCGGCCTCTGTTTAAGACTCAAGACAGGTTTACCATATCAAAAACAGTAGAAAAGAATTGTTTTTAGACGCTTTGATAAAAGAATGAACGTCAGTAAAGCAATGTTCTGCAACTCAATCTTTATATTTTTGAAGCTTTGATTTCAACGATGTCTATTAATTGATTGCTGGATTTTAGTAAAAGGCACTAGAAGCATTAGTTAAGATTGATGTAAAATGAGCAAAATTTTAACATTAGCTCTGGTGAAACATTGCTAACTGATTTCAATCTCGAATCATCACGAATGGAAACTTATTCATAGAAATGTATAATCACGGCCACGCAGAACCGCAATTCAATTGCATTTATTTAAAGTAGCTTCAGCAAACTTAGTTAATCTATTCTACAAATCATGTTGCACCTAATATTTTAGAATTTGCCTAACTCAAAAATGGCCTAACACCGATTTAATAGTGCAGTTGAAGGGTGTAGATTTATAAATATGGATCTATACGGATAGTGCTACAACGCATCAATAGAAATATTATAAATCATAGGTAAAACTGATAGCATATCTGAATGATGAGTTATGATTATCACAAAGTAAACATTTAAGTGCATGCACAAGCTACGTAATCCTTAATTAAATGATACAAAGCAAAACTGCTGAAGGCAGTTGAGAATACAGTACCAATGGTTTGTTTAAACAACGCATGAATATATCAACGTATCAAAAACCATAGAAGCATTTTTGCTAACAATTGTGTAGAGACTTCGGTAGGATATAAGGGCAGGTAATTATCTTTAGCTGTAGCTGTGCTAAAATTGTACGGAACATAAAAATAGTTACGTTGTGCGAAGTAGCTGTCCCACAAAAATAATCAACTTTGTTTTGTATTTTTCAAACAGTTATGTTCCGAACCTAGAATTTAATTTTGACTAAAGAACCCTAAAATTGAAAGGATAACGATTATTCGAAAACGTACAAATAGCAATATTCTTTGTGAACAGATATTTATTAAATTCAAATTAAAACTAAATTAAATGTAAATTAAACGTAAATTAAATTAAATTCAACTTAATTCTAATTATATAACGCTAAAACTATAACACAAATTCATTATTGGAAGATATGCATATAGTTATGATTGTGTGGACAGTTATTTTTTGGAAACAGTCGACGGATATACAGAAATCAACGCATCTATCTACCTTTGGTTGTGAAATCTAGCGCGTCAGCACGCTTTAGGTGCGTACTTCATGATTATAGCGAACGCAAACAAGGGCTTTGTGATATATGAATGGAATTTGCGTGACGCCACGTTTCTCAATTTCGTACGGTTGTCCGAGTTCATCAAACGACATAATGAGTCGGACAGCTATGTACAATGGCTACGTGCGTACTATATTGTACGAATAACACGAGTAGTGGTTTGTACGAATAACGCGGCCAACACTGCGATGCTAAATCGCAAAATACCGCGAACAGCACATCCGTATTGCTGTATCGCAAGTCGTGTCCGCCTGTTTAAGGGAAAATAGCAATTTTTACGCGTTCACCGCTTTTACGCGAACTGACTTGACAAAAAACAACAAAAGGGTACGCTAGTAAATTGGACTCACCTCACGCTCGATTACCTCAAAGATTAAAAATGTTTTTCTAATTTAACTTGCTCAAGATAAATCTTATTTATAATAACGATATGTGATTTGCTAAATCAGTAACGAGTGCCAAGATATTTCGCAAGATTTCATCATGATTATGATTTATCTAATTCAAAACATAACAAATGGTAATGCACGTCAATTAATGCAATTTACAAATATATACTGGCTTGGCTGGTATACCGTTGTCGTAAAGACAATTTGCGCATGTAATAGATATAGCATAGCCCACGTGCGTTCAAATATTCGTACCCACGGTAGTGAAGAATTCAACCAAGTGCGGCAGAACGAGTTTGAACAAGTAAAAGCTACACAACCATTCGTAGAAATGTTTTAAAACCAAAAAAGCTATGCTACAAGCTAGATCCTCTTTTACACCGTTAGATCCAATGCATCTGTCGAGTTACGTATAGGTAACATCAACTGAAGTCGCCATTTCAAATTATAACGAAATTGAATGTTTACTATTGAGTGATGGTTTACTAAGCGGGTAACTAACTATTCGGCCATCAAACATAGTTATTACACCGTCGGTCATACAAATATAAATTTTCCAAACTTTCTCATATCATATCAAAATATGAAAATTAAGCATAATTTTTGTTGGAATTTTTAGATGGTGTCGTGCCAGTTACTCCGATTTGTATATAGTGTCATGTAATTTGTATCAATTTGTAGATATCGACGTAACAGTTACAGTAAATCAAAAGTGAGTCCTACTGATGTTGTTCATAAGTGAATTTTTTTATCGTTTTACTTTTAACTAATTCGGATATAGTTGGTATTTGAATTTATATATGGTAATGATTCATGTCACTCTTTATGCATGCGGATTTCATCTTATTCCTTTCAGTCATTCTTTGGGAGACCCCTTGTTTATTTTGCAGACGGACTTATTTGTGGTGCGATCGTTAGGCTGTGAAACGCATTTTTGGTGCAGCATTCGATCCTGATTGTAGGTTTGCCGGTGCAACAGCTATTGTTGTTCCTGGTTTTGCCGTGTTGCTCTAGCAACTATAGGTAATCCAGACTGTTGATTGGTTGATGCAACTGAAGCAATTGTTATTGACTGATTCATTGTTCGCAAAGCCACCGTTGTTCTAGTACTCTGTTTCGTTACATTTGTAACTGGACCGTTCCGGCCCGTTACGAGAATTTTTCATAATTTTGGCATTAAAATAGCCTCGGGACACCAGGGAATTCACATAAGGTAGGAGTGACATGATGCTTGGTGCCGTGGTCCAGTTGCAACATTGTTTTGCGAACTCGTATTTCACCTATTAACATATGTAGTATTTTATCATTTAATTACATTTTTACCATAAAATGTCGTGTGGCACCTTATCATTTGATTACATTTTACCGTAAAATGTCGTGTTCGTGTAGCAACTTATCATTTGATTACCTTTTTACTATAAAATGTCTTGTAGCATCTTATCATCTAATTACATTTTTACCATAATGTTGTGTAGTATCTTATCATTTGATTACATTTTTACCATAATGTTATGTAGTATCTTATCATTTGATTACTTTTTACCATAATGTTGTCTAGTATCTTATCATTTGATTACATTTTTACCATATTGTTTTGTAGTATTTTATCATTTGATTACCATTTTACCGTAATGTCGTGTAGTATTTTATCATTTGGTCTCATTCTTTAGGATAATGTAATTGCCGGGACGAGTGCTATCCGCAACGGTTCGAATAGAATAGCGAGGATATAGGGTACACCGATTGATTTGCGAAGCCCTACGCGAGTTGGAAACGGAGAACCTTTAACGATAAAAAGGGAAATCACTCGGATTTTATATAGTCGTCACTACACACTAAAATTTTACAGCTAGACCCGTCCGGGAATAGGAGGCGCCTGGTTAATCAGGCCCAACTAACGAATTTGTAGAGATAGCAACTGAAAATATCGAGTTTACCTGGTTCGAGTTGTATACTAAGCAATGGTCATGGAAAATAACAAGCCGGAACAAGCGGAAATTACGAGTACGGTAGATTCTGAGGTTACAGAAAACAACGGATGTCGGGTTAATTTAATGGCCCGTACGTCTAGCTTACCACGATATGGAAATAGCCGGAGCATGTCGATAGAGCCTGTTGCTAGAGGACAAGCCGCCCCGGACCATACCAGGATCGCGCCCTTGAATTAAAACGATCACCGCTACTTACGCTAAGTTGGGTTGTCGCGACAGCAACAGGACTGTTACCTTTTTATACGTATATCATGTTATATATGTGTGTATCTATTAGATGACTGCGTATGAATATCAGACCTCTGTGCCTTCCCCCGCAACCCGAACATTTTCCCCCGCAACCCCGAACGCTTTCTCCCTGAGCGTGTTTCAGGTGAACTACCCTTTTAGCCCCATTATTCTGTTCTAACGACTGACCAAAGTTCCCCACCCGCCTGCATTTCTAAACTAGTGCATGCGACCCTTCATTTTACTCGTTCCACCTGGACGAATCCAACGACGTACGCCGAATCTCTTCCCGATTCCCCGCTGACCCGCAGTAGTCACTCAAAGAGGCCCCGTTTCCTGCCGCCCGTCAACCACTGGTGGGTACGAACTATCCGAGATTTTCCTCTTAGTTCCAAAACGGGCGATCCACCCCTCATTGTGTCCGCCTTGTCGAGACATCTCCAAAAATACCCGGCGGGCCACCGCCAGTCAGCCCGTTAACTAGGGACGGCCAGCGAAAGCGCACCTACCATTGCCGCCACTCTCTCCAGTCGCGACGAATTTAGCGCCCCTTTAACCTCTGCCCTTCGGGCAAGGATATCACATCACACCTCGTTCGAATCGTCATGTAAAGGCGAGGACAGGTCCGCCCAACCGTTAAGGCGGGAGTGCCCGTTATAACCCTACGTACTACGGAACGTCGGAACCCATATCTGGGTCCCGACCCGATTTTACGTCCACCCCCCTCGTGTTTGGTATCAATCGGTCCCGTTTTTCGTCCTGGGGTCGAATCTTACCCCAGCCCCTCGAAAATCTCCTGGGATTCCCCTTGTCCCGGTTCCATCGCCCCTTCCCTTTTCTTTCTCTCCGTGTCCTCGTTGCCCTTTCGTCCACTCTTTTCGCTCTCTAACCGACCTCTTTGGTCGGCTGTCGTCGTTGTTGTTGTTGTTGTTGTTGTTGGTGGTGGCGGTGGTGGTGTGTTGTGTGTGTTGTTGTTATGTGCTTGAGCGACCTTTCTGTCGCTCAGGACGCCGTTGTGTCTACTGTGTGTTTATGTGTATTGGTGTAGTGTATGTGTAATATGCATGTATATAGTTACATATATATATATATATATATATGGACCAGTAGGGACATAACAAAAATAGGACGGACGAGGACAGGACGTATAAATTTTGCATAAATTTGTAGGTTTTGCGGACGGACTGAACACAGACATTTGGAAACGAAGGGGGCGTGTTTAGTGGCCTTCTGTAGGTTTTCGAGGCCCCAGAAGAGGCCCTGTCCCGTTAGCAGTCCCTTGAAGGATGCCTTACCTCCACTCTCGAGATGGGTTCATTCTCGCTATCGGCTCCCCCATGGGACGTGGGAAAGCAATCTTGTTCAGCTAGAAATCGAAAAAAGGACGCGATTTCGCTCGACGTTCTAAGGTGTCCTCATGGAAAAGGGTCACCCTCCAAGCCGCAATTAGCTTAATTAGATGGGCGGCAATGTGAGACGACAAAGGCAACGCAGCAGATAGGACCGACGACGAGGTACCAAGTCGTTGTGATAATTAACGCTTCATCCAATTGCTGGTCGTTGCGTGGGACGATACGTTGCCGACCAAAATATGGAGAAAATGTTTAAACAAACTAAAAAAACAAACACATTGGGATTGAAGAAATTGTTGGAGATCGAATGTCCCCGGAAGTCGCTACTGATGACCCAACCAATCTGAGACAGGAAATCGTTCCAATGAACAGTGCGTTGGATTTGAATTTCAACGTACATCCGGTGTTAATTGCGGGAAGTCAAAGCTTTAAAGCTCACGTTTCGTGGGAAAATGTGGGCTTGAAATCACAGATGGTTGACCTCCGACTATTCGGACGGTTTAAGTTTGATGTCGGCAAGTTCGATTGAAGCCGACTATCCTTAAGGACAACGACGGCTTACGGTAGCTGTCAGCTCTAAGTTTCCGGAAGTATTTCCACTTGGACACCGAGGGAAGACCCGAAAAAGTGGGCGGTCGACGACTAACAGCGATTGGATGGCGACAAAATCGCTATCCCACGACACAGGCGAAAAATCTGAGGTGATGACCAACGCGTCGACTCTTGGAATCAATCTGACTTCGGCAGCGTGGAGTTCGGTCGACTTTACTGACCGTCTCCGACGCAGGACTTCTAATGTGTTTTATTTTCGATTTTCCGCGCTTTCTCGTGCTTCTTTGTTATTGCGTTTGGAATGTATTCGACGATCGGAGTACCCGCGTAGACAAGTACTGTCTCACGAAGGGGGCTAGCCTTTGCTGTCCCGGATTGAAGTTCGTAAGTGAGAATGAGCTGAGTTGCCTGGATAATGGGGATTTATTTTCCCCAAATGTCACAGTAACAGAACATTCATAGGAACCCTTTTCCGGGGACTGATTTAACGATGGATGACCAGTTGCGCCTCCTGACTCGCTATAGTACTACTAAGTCAGTCACAAGCCTCCCTAAGTCGAGTCCTGTTTTGGACGCTGTAGGCAGATGCACGGGATGGTAGAAAATTGTAGGTGAAGAAGTCGAAGCCTTTCTGATTCCCCGTGGTCTTAGGTAGAGCAACACAAAACGGACGATTCTCGTCCATGTTTTATATGACTCGGAGTTATCGAAATAGGGTCATAAAATTTTCCTGAGCAGACCACGGTAAAATTTTCCAATTCTTCTGAGCTGAAATAATAGGGACTTACTTATTACTTGCATTTATGGTTTACGAATTTTGCAGATTAGTTGACCGTTCGACGCTCATGCCGTGTTTGAGCTCGAACAGACGTGTAGTTTAGGAACGGATGACTAGCCTCCGTTGGGCTTTAGGAAGCCCCAAAAAATTTCGTTTGTCCGAATGAGTTAAGGAAATTTGGGAACATAAAAGATTGAACAAATTCTAGGTACTTTAGCTTGAGCTTAAGGTGTTTGCTGTTCGTGAGGAGCAACGTTAATGGATTGTCTCGGTCTGATTATTAGGCTATTGTTTCATAGCGATTCTGTGTTTACCTAGTTTTAAGAGTTGTAGGACCATTGCACCGGTTTAGGCGAATTTGGTGGATATTTTAAATACACACGAAATTCACTCGGACGACTGACCGAAGTGATGCTGGGCGACTACCCTGACCCCGACGTGGCCAGAAGAAGGCCGGAAGGGCGATGCCCCCATCTGTTCAAAATTTTGCCAGCCCTCGTTTAGTTTCGCGCGTTACCACTCGAAGATGAGGCGTTAGACCACTGCCCCAAATTTATTTTGATTGAACTATTAAGATTACCGGTGTTCCACCTAACACAGTCACATGGCCCACGGTCTGGACTAACGTCCGATAAAGTAGAACCACTAAGACAGTCCGACGGCGTGCCCTAACGCCATCTTCTGTCGTTGCATTCGCGGGAGACACACCCCGTGCTCCCGCCTTCAAAAAATATATATACATTTACAAGACCAACAAAGAAAATTAGCCCCCCCCCTTCGCTCGAGCCGCTTAGGCCCTAAGGCGAGCGAGTGCAAAACCCCATTATTTCTTCAAAGCGACTTGATCGCTGAGTTCAGTCTCGTTTCACTATTTATCCCGAGTTGCCCGTTAGGCTATGTACTACGTATGCCCAGATTCTCGTTTTTTCTCTCAGTTTCCTTTTCCTCCTTTTTCATTTTACCAGATTTGATCCTGCACGAGGAATTTAAGCCCGCTGCAGAATCACACGTCTAAACCAGTCGACTACACGCACTTAGGAACGTCGACTACTACGTCGATGATAACTCGACTGCACAACAGAGCAGTCGAGACACTGCAATACTGCAGTGTATTAAGGCTAATAGGATAAGCAATAGAGAGAGTCAAAGCGAAAACGACCAACGAGAGAACGAAGGGGTGCCGACGCGTCAGGGGCAAACCGCGCCATGCCCCTTTGTTCGGAACGACCAAAAGAGTAGGGAATAGGTCTAGGAAATCGATCGACAGGGCACGGACGCCCCTGTGTCGCGCCCCCTTCTCGCCACCTATAAAGTCAGCCGCTGAGTCGAAGTCAAATCAAGTAACTAGGCTCGCCCAAGGGGGGGGGGGCGGACCCGGAAAATGCCCGTGTGAGCACATCGTGCAGTTTCGCAGCGGGACAACGCCCGACCACCCGGAATCTGCCGAATTATTGCGCCCCCCTTTCTTTTTCTTTTCGGTCAGTCGTACCGTTTGTCCCGTTGAGCCCTGGTAGATGGTAAAATGAATCTCACTTCGATTGAATCATTAGGGTAAAATGATCTACAGCACTCAGGAGCACCTTATTGCTGGCTCCGATTCGAATAGCGACCAAACCACGACTTTTGTGCGGCTAGCGTAGAACTCGCATGGTTAAGCCCTGCCGCCGTCTTTTCCGCTATGCCCCGTCTTGTGTCTGGCACCCCGTGCAAAGAGTCGTTGTTTAAGGTTGCACTCTTGAAAGAGCGTTTTTCCGAAGCACTCTAGGGCCCTTGCGTTTCGCGCTCTATAGTTGAGAAGGGTCGCTAAAATTGAGCGGAAGCAAGGATAACCGCCCCTAGTCCGCGAACGCGAGGGTATCTGCACGCTCCGTACCCGTCTTGTTCCGTTTATGGTTCAGCACCCCGTGCCCCACACTCTGCCGAATCGAAGCGACAGCAGCGAGTCATTATTAAGCTCTCCTGAGTTGAATTGCTTAGCCCGCATTGATAGCCGGCCGGGAACACTCGTCCCACCGATAACTGTTGATCAGACAAATAAACTTTGTATCATAGACGCCGAGTACCGTGTTAATCACTGCCGAGACGATAGGAATGCTTGGAGTTTGTCCGCTCGGACGAGTCGGTCCTGCTCGCCATGGCTTGTCGACGAGAATGTCCCAAGCACTGACAAGCACGGCCTTCTGTTAATATTATTTTGCTACCCAAAGTGAGCCTAAATTTTATAACCAAACTAGCCCAAACGCGACTTATTCAGAGAATTCAGGCCATGCTGTAAAGCATCCGACATTAAACTCTCAGGGCTCGTCGGAATCCTGTGGGGTTCACGTTCTAAGAAAGGACCGAGAGGTCCAACCTCTCGTAGGACGGATCGAGCCTCAAATTCTTAAGGCATTTTTCAACACTCGTGCTAATGCACACGCAAACAAATTGAACTAAACAACTTTCGATGATTCTAGAATAGGGAATGACGGCTAAGCTCCATGATGTGTGAGCAGGTATCGGTGCTAGCCTCCATGGGGGACTTCAGAAATCATGCCAGAAACTAGACACGTGCGCAACCAATCGGGCGGGGTCCGAACACACCCCGTGAAGCGCGCCTGCGGCCTGCTAAGCTCCGTAGCTTCTTAGGTCTGACCAAGAATAGGGTTACAATTTTGAAAATCCACGGTCCGCCTTTGAGGTTACGATAGCCGGGGTCGTATGAGCATGGTGTTAAGAAGTTGCGCCATGCAGCTGCGTCCCGTTATTACACATTTACAGGTGTTTTTCTTTCTGTGGCATTTGGTAATGATTGTTTCTTTGATGTTGCAGCGGTTGCTGTGGTTCCTGGCTTTTAAAATGTTGATGCCTCCATTGAAGGTAAATCAGACTGTTTATTTGCTGATACAGCCGCAGTAGTTTTCATAACTGATTGTTTTGTTGTTGCTAAAGCCTCAGTTTTTCTTGGTTGTTGCTTCGTTCGTGACGCAACCGAAGTAGTCGTCTTCTTCTGCGTTGTAGTTAACAATGCCGCCGCATTAGTTTTCATAGTTGATTGTTTTGTTGTTGCTAAAGCCTCAGTTTTTCTTGGTTGTTGCTTCGTTCGTGACGCAACCGAAGTAGTCTTCTTCTGCGTTGTAGATAACAATGGTTGAGCTACAGTTATAGACTGAGGTTGAGATGGTTGTTGGTGTTTCACAGGTTTGAGGTTACCCAATTGCTGTTTTGGCTGTGGAACTTGCTGATTTTGGGACATGTTGCTCTTTGGGACATTAGCTACTGGTCCATGTGCATTCATTTTTGTTGCAGCATTAATGTTAGATATCCTAAAAACATACAATTATAATACACAATTCGGGTTAGTTGAAATTTATTTAATTTGAGACATGCACAACATTAACTCGTTAGGACTTCACCAAACGTACAAGAAACAAGTTCAATCAAAAAATGTTTTGATCTATAGTTCTTGTATTGTTTGGAACGCCGGATTTGAGTTACTATTAAAAACAGCCAATCCAGCCGATTAAAGTCAGTATTAATCACCAACGAACAATATCACTGCTATTATCTCCCATCTGTGTTTTTTGCTATTTACACGCGAAGAAATTTTCGTAACATACACAGACATCCTTGTCGGGTAAGCCGAAACACGACAACATCATCGTTTAGCGCTAATCATATGAGGACGTTCTCACGTCATACACTTCAACAAACATGTCACTACAGAATCGAAGTAGCATAATTGTTTCTATGTACTATATAGATTTGACTCTCTCTAGATAAAAATTGACCCATAAATGTACAGACTTATACATAGGCGTAGATCCAGGGGGTCGGGGGGTCTGGACCCCTCCAATATTTGACGATTTTTTTCAAAACTTGCGAGCGTTCTAAGGCTTGGTGGGCGAGCCTAGATAGGGCCTCAATAGGTAGCAATGGGCAACTTTGATTTTAAAAACAGCCATAAAATTGTACGTCTTTCTTAAGTAAGTAAGTAAGTAAGGCGCAGTTGAAACAGAGTTGTCGGTGCATGTTGATATTGTTAATGGTTCTTAATGAACTTCACTTTTTTAATTTCGTTTCAGGAATCCTTCCTTAGACAGTATTATACCAATTTAATTTTCATTTGCGGCTACTACATCAGTGTGGTTTTATCGAGATGTCTAAAATATCAGACTACTTTTCTTATAGGCTCTAAGTCACTTATATCTGATTTTGTTTTAGTACATAAACTCTACTTCAATCAATTCTAAAAATGTCGCTTTATATTGACTATATTTCTCCCTTTTATAGGTTTAAATCGATTTGTATCGATTTTGGAAAAGAAAATGTAATCCTTGAAACAAATCTACAACTCAATTTTGTCGGCTCGGTGCACATATACATCAGAACCTGCTGCAAAGTACGTTTAGCCGCGTTCACATTATAATGCTAGGCTGCTAAAAAATTTTGCCACACTATATGTGCACTACACAGTAAAACCTATGTAAATCAAACTGACACCACATATTTTCCTTTGCGGAAGCAGAGTGTATTCTTGATGCCGTCTTTGTAATGGGTTTGAGTATGCTTGCTATCGTTGCTTTTGATCAGATGGTGCAATCAAAGAAACAAACAGTTTCAAGCGACAAATTGAAACTAAGGCACAAAATCGGTTATTATTTCTAACGAATGGCCCCGCTGCCAGTCTTCCGATATAAAAACGTACGGTCTCTACCATAAATACAAATTATACATAGACAGTGTCAGTCATTCCCTCCATAAATATTTAAATTTTATACCGTGTCCATCATGTCTGTACTTCACATCATAAACAGTCAGCTAGCTCGCATTTAAAAAATTTTTAAAAATTATGTGCTCTGTCTAGCTTACCAGAGGTTTGTAAAGTCTCCGTCACACAGCTATGTGTATCAGTGCGGACATTATAACGTGAACGCCGCGTTATGTACAGAATAAAGGGTGATACTTATTTTCCTGCCTCTTCTAAACACTGAAAATAATCGACACGCTTACATCAAAAATATAAAACCATCGGTTTGTTTTCTATTTAATATGGCAATCAGTAGCTCAAAGCACTGTGAAATTTTGAGAACGCGAAAATTTCAAAAAGCCAAATTAGTTTAGGAAATATATGTTTCCTTTTCGTAGCCGTCTGCATAAATTGTCAACGGAACATTTGGGCAACATATGAATTGTTTTTGTTCCTCGGATGCACGGTTTGTTTCATTGCATGAAACAAGTATACTAAACCTTTGAAATATCATAACTTTAGTCAAAACGTATTTTGTTTGTATATAAATTTAACCCCATTGTCGTCATGCGATAAACACTATTAATCGTCAAAGTACCTAAAGACGATCAATATTGTGAGAATCTAAAATGAAATAAAACAAGCCAGTCCTAATCTACAGCTCATATATAAAGCAACAAATTATTTGATGTATATAGTTCAAATCACTGTATTTTAGTTACTCACGCAGAAAATTTTTTCCGGTAACATAAAGATGTAAATGCGATAAACCGTGATGTCGTTTTCGTGCAATGAACCAAACTATAGCCTAACTGTATTTGTAAGCTAGGTTTGTATAAACTAGGATTATTTTTTGATGAATTTTGCCCAATACACTGTAAAATATACGGTGCGGGTAAGAGTAACAATAATAATTACAATAACACAAACCGTATATTCACAATGGTATGCGTTTTTAACGTGACAATTTTTGATTTCCTAGATGGTCGTCATAATTTTCGGGGGTAAGGGATTCTGTTTGAATTTAATTAGGTTTAGACAATTTAAAATTTGACAGGCCATATTTTTGAAAATTCTAAGAACCATAAATTCATACAATAGTTGATCGGACGACCTATAACTAAATTATTCGAAATCATAAATTTTCATCGCGGTAACAGAAGTGCGCAGGGTACAAAAAATTTTGAGTCCGGGTGTACAAATAAGACTGTTGTATAACCTCGACTAGTGCGACAAATCCTGGTTGAATAGAATTTTCAAGCCCGCAAAGGTCGTAACTGTTAACCCTCTACCGGCTGCTTTGCAGGTTTATATTATACATTTGACAATCATTGCACTGGTAATTAGCTCCATCATTATGGTTTATCGCGCTGTCAAAGGTCGGACATTCTCAACGAAGAACACCGATTAAGCTTCGTAGCCCAACATCTCTGACGCCATATCGGCCACAAAACTCTACGGTTGCTTGCATTTCGAAAGGTTGCAGATGTCCCGGAATTGAATAGACCCTCGTCATTTTTCTGATAGCGCATAGTCAACAAATTACGGCAGTTCCCCACCAACAAAGCCCACGCTGAAAAGGAACCATTCAACCGTTCAAATGGAGCAAAAACACAACAGAGTCATTTCGATGAGAACTCGTACGAGTCCATTAAGACAAATCTACCTCTTCTAAACAGCTCCCACAAGTGAAAACCGCAGACTCAATTTAACAATGTGCTAAACTATGCCACAAAAACTTACGGACGTCGTCCACTACGGGGAACAGCTAATTTTCAAGAGAATTTAAACAAAGCCCTGTTACCAAGCGCAGCCAGCTAGTCACTTGGAGAACATCGCTGTTTAGAATGTGAGTTATGTGCTCTATAGATTTCCAGTCCTGCGGTTTCCCGATATTCATTCCTGCTAAAAATTTGAGCCTTTACCAGTTTCGACTCGCGCACAAAAACTTTAAATATCAGGAAATACCCAGCCATAAAGGTTTGCAAACTCTTGCCGGACCTGGTTTCGTAATTAGGTCACAATTTGCCTTCGAAGACTGTGGAAACTTGATGCGTTACCGTGTAAATATGACATTTCAAGCTGTCTTTGTTGAAGTCAGTTGCAGTCAGTCTGTCGGTGTTTGACCGATATACGCTAGTGTTGCGATTTCCATTCAACTCACAATATTGGCTACTCTCAAACTCGAACTTACTCCAAATATACGATCCAGGCTGACACACAAACTACCGAATACCAAACCACAGTACCCCAAAACCGTTTCATTTCAGATCGCCGACTTATACTGCGAGTTTGCAGAATTATAACATACAAAACCGTTCGAGCTGTGACAGCCAATCACCGGTAACTAGATGCTCTGGAAGCGATAATATTCACTACTAACTACACTGTCTTTATATGTAAAATGTTAATCAGGAAACTGTTACTTAAGAAATAATATAGTAAATAATTGTGTATATTTCTTTTTATAATTATGCATATTTATTCATTATTACGAAAAAGTTAGCCATTTCATTATCTTAAAAACAACAAAGCATACCAACGAATCTACCGGTGTATTTTGACACCCTTTCTCGTTATTAAAAGGAAGCTTCCCTGGTTATATCCTTAAATCCTATATTAATTCTTTCATGCCTACTAGGTCCAAATGGACCTAACGCACATTGTGAGACGTTGTGTTTACTGAGATTGTCGTATGTCGTACGTTTGAACGTGCTTTGTTATTCGATTACGTTGTGAGGTTCCTAGAGGACCCGAGCAACAGCTCCGCGATATCTTAGCGGTTTGCGTATACAAGTTTTACCCGCACGTTGCGGGTTCGATAATTGGCGGAGGTTTTAGTTTGGCAAACATTGCACGATACACAAATTTATTATAACATGAAAGGGTTAAAGCATGTTCAAACCCTCCGGAAAAGAAGTACTAAAGACATATTCTTGACATGGTACGTATGTTTGGACGGTATATCGTAAAATCTCAAATCTGGTTTGTAATATGTAGCTTTACAACAAAACACATGTATATATTATACGCATGCGTCACCTTCAAACAGTACACAGAATACCTTAACGTTTGAGAATTCAATTTTATTTGAATTTTCTTTTTCGCAGTGAAATATATTTAGACAAGCACATATTTATTTGCTCAGAAAATTATAACCATTTTACCTATATATCGGAGCACTAGGTAACTATAAACATGCAGTGTTGGAAACAACATTGTGAATTCAGAGACCATGGAGCCATAGGCATATGAACCGTATATGTGCACTAAAGTTAATGCATTTCAAAACACATAACGTTTACGATTACGTTTGGTGCATGCACCGTGATTGCTCTTCTGTCAATGTTACGAACATAGACTGGAAAATATTTTCCCATCGGCATTCGCAGTTTACAGAACACGAACATACCTTCCGCGATGTCCAAAAGCAATTTCCTTAGGCGTACACTTGCCGATTTTGCACCTTTGTTTGCGTTTATCAAAAGACGTGACTTATTGCATAGCTGTGTCTGTGGTCTACGAGTATATTAAAGTATGCGATAAGAACGCAGTCGCTAAATTGCGATACCAAATTGCTAAAATTTAAAATAGTGTCCGGTGAACAGCGCCTACATATTGTTGGGTCACAAGTCGTGTCCGTGTACTTAACCAGAAATCGTGATTTGTGCGCTGACATCGATTATGAAACCGTGAACTAACTTCATAAAAGCAATTCAGGTTTCGCGCATAAAGTGTATTCACAGATAACTTCCATTACAAATTTCTTTAAAAGTATTTTCGAAATTATTTACATAGCTAACTTTTGCTTGCACAAATTTTCGCATCCGCCATAAAGTTCATTAACAGGTATCCCAACGGCGCAAATGTTTTTTCTAACTACTACTCTAGTGTGTGCGAAAATTTGCATTTACTCATTCATAGATGTGGGGTTTGAATTGCACCGTCGGTCAAAAAACGCATTGAGAAATTATTTAATGCCTTCTGTAGTTTGGTAGCCGATGAAGCAAATTGATTAATAAGTTCACGATGTATGTAACCTATACATGCTGATGCTGTGAGGTCTCAGGGGGTCAGGGTCGGCGGATGGTCACTTCAAGTGGGTAGATGCCAAGAGGCGCGAGGTACTCAGGCGGTGCTGAAAACAGTTGACGACGAATGTCGCCGGCACCCCATTTTTGCCAATTTCCCCCATTTTACCAATTTACATCCTATTTTCACCAATTTTTGTAAAAAGATTCTGCGAACCTTCGTCACGCGAAACGGGGAGGTGGTGGAAGAGGTACGGCACACAAGCGGAGGCAGGATGGTACCCTTAGAGGTTCACCAGGGCCTCGGAGGAAGAGGTCCGAAGCCTGAAGCGTGTAGCCTCCCTGAACTTCTGCTTCACGTATGATGTTATTTAATGTTTGCAGCGACATCGCGCTTTTATCCGCTTTTCAAATTCTATATTTACATTCAAATAGAATTGCATTTATTTGGGTGACACGCTGAATCATATGAATACGCAGGAAATTATTCTACCGTATACAATACCCTAAAGCGTTATATGTCAATAAAATTGCTGTGATACGTGAAAGCGTCATATATGATTGAAATTGCTACGATACCCGAAAGCGTCACATCTGAATGAAATTGCTGCGATACCAAAAGCATCTTGTATTAATGAAATTGCTACAACACCCGATAGCGGCATATATGAATGAAATAGCTATGATACGCGAAACAGTCAGATGTGAATGAAATTGCTGCGATACCCGAAAGCGTCATATATGAATGAAATTGCTATAATAGCGAAAACGTCATATTTGTGTAACAGGCCCCGTCAACAGGAAACAAGTGATATTATTCATTGTAGTCAGTTTGAGCTCGGAGACCTATAAACTAAAAACAATCTGTAAAAACAATCTGAACAAAGTATCTTTACGTTGACAAAAATCTGCGGCTGTTAATTAAAAAAATAATTCGACCGAGGTCGATTTGGAATACAACAAAAGATATGTAACAGGCACAAGCAGTAATAAGTTATCATCTAATCCCACAGCAAGAGAATTGTCCGCACGGCATGTATTATGGGTGGAAACAGAAAGTTTAAAACTGAACGAAATTGTTTAAAGGAATCTCATGACCACAAATTTTAATAACATATCTTTGACCAATTTATATTTTAGCAAGCCGGAAATAGAATAGATATGAACGTAACGAATGATATATATTTTTCCATTTATGCCAGCGGCCGAATTTTTAAACGCTTTGGACAAGCCATTCGCCAAGATGATGCTGTTGGCGATTGCATATGGTATTGCAGTATCACAACAAAATAGCAAAATGGACATAATACAAAAGTTAAAAATAAATTAATTTTAGATAATCGGGATTTGTAATCGGGCTGCTTTCGACAAGTTACTAACAGTTTCATAGTGTTATTATGCAATCTGCCAACTTAAAATACCACGCTTTACCGTCGCGCAGTGTTTTTTTATTTTACAGAATAAATCCTTTTGATTGGGTGACTTTCCTGTGTAAAGCTTTGAGAGTACTAAATACGTTGGATTAACCGCCCACGGTTCAAGCATATGGTACATTTTATGTGATTGGGGTTTTCTAAAACGTTCATATTATAAAAAGGGTAGCAACTATAATTTTAGAAATCGAAGGGGTAAAATAGATTGTGGCTGGTTTGGAAGTGTATTTGTTAAGTTCATCTCATTCAAGTTAGGTAATAATAAAAAAACAGGTCCCAAACCAAAAACAATGCATCTCGAGTTATTATTGCCACATTGGGGTTTAGCGCACGCATCATAACATGCGCCCGAACTGAGTAGATTTGAAAACCACCGATTAGTTTTAACTTAGAGTAAGCTAAGTTTGAGAATCCTATACTTCAGCTTATTCTACTGGTTCTTCATTGCAGTGTATCACAGTATTACAGTGAAGCCTAAAGTATTTTCCCCTTTGTGTCGTCTGGAAACTTTTCATTGATTTGGAGAAAAAAAGATGCTACTCATTGTTGGCAAAATCTAAGTTAGCTAAATTCAACATAGTCCTTCATTGAGAAGGCTCGTAATATCTAACTGTGCAAATAAATTTTCAATTATTTTCGGAAAAGTAGTATGTTATATTATTTGCATAAGCAAGTTAAATATGGGAGAAAGTTTTGTTCGTAGTCAGAGTAAGCATTCTACGGCAAGTTTCGGCTGAATATAGCTTGAACATATTAATTGTCTGCTGCATTGTCGTTTCCAGGATAGTGTGTTATTTTTTTTGTTTTTGTTCTGTATGTCGGACCAAGAGAGCCCAGCATCACGTTCGGTTGATGTCGAAGCCACGAACTGTACAGGTGACCTTGGTAACGCACTGGAAGCAACAGCATTACGCGCAGGCGAGCTTTTGAAGCTTGTCGAACGTACGATTTGTTCGAAGTGGGGTCAACTGGAAAGATATGCTGGTAAGTCAACTAAATCTGAGCCAAATCTTCGACACAAAGGAAATAAGCTGAAGGTTGAATTCAATTCTAATATACGTCAAACTATTGCAGATGTCAAACGAATAATTTCGGACGACGTGACTGATCGTAGGCGCGCGATTGATTTGCTAGCTGACGCTCAACAGCGTTTGGACGAGCGTAATAAGCATATCAAACCCTCAGATAGATCAGGCTGGGATGCAGTAAACGAATATATCGGGGACAATATTGCTTCGGATTCAGACGACGAGCGGCGAATCGTTCAGCTGAAGAAAGAGCGTTCTCGAAATTAGTTAGCCAAGCAGCCCTTTCGCGAGCGCGCGCCCTTTCAATCCTTCGTTCAGATTTACATATCCGGGTCCTCGCTTCTCATACTACCCACAGTACAGGACATCCATATGCTCGTCGCATTCAACAAGGGGCGGATATCAACAACAACGCCAAGGATCTTGCCATTTCTGCAATAGAATCGGACAATTGTGCAAGTCATGCCCTGAAAATAAAAACCCGGTGCTCAATGAAACGGCGGACTGTAAATTACTTCTTTTTGATATATCAATTTTCTCGGTAAAAGGAGCGCTTAGAAAGAATTTATCGTCTGGAAACAACTCCCGGTGTCCTATTTTGTGTCGCGTGTTATAGAACGAGGTTATCCTATTCCGTTCCGTACTCTACCGCCAGCCGCGCACTTTAGAAATAATGCTTCAGCTCAACAGCATCAATATTTTGTTAAATCAGCAATTGAAGATTTGCTTGTCTCTGGTTTCGTTTCAGAAGTTTACCAGAAACCTTTCGTGGTAAATCTTCTCTCGGTGTCAGTTCAGTCATCAGGAAAAAGGCCCCTTATTTTAGATTTAAGGCATGTTAATCAGCATCTTTTGAGACAGCCGGACGGGTTCGAGGATTTACGGGTCGCTTGTCACTATTTTTGTAAAAAAATGGTTTTCTTTTTCCTTTGATCTCAAAAGCGGCTATCGTCACATCGAAATATACGAACCACACTGTACATATTTGGGATTTTCCTGGACATTCGATGGAATTCCTAGATATTTTCAGTTTACCGTTCTGCCATTCCGGTTTTATACTGCTCCATTTATTTTCACAAAAGATTTACGACCTTGGGTCGAGAGTTGGAGATTGCAAGAAATCCCTATCGTTTTATACTTAGACGATGGCATAGGTAGTACTTCGTCACGAGATCAGTGCGCCGTACTTTCGTCGATAGTCCGTTCCACCTTGGTTCAGGCTGGTTTTCAGGTTAATAATGAAAACTCGGTTTGGGAGCCGGTTCAGTCTTTAAACTTGTTAGGTTTTTTACAGTTATTCTCGCAGATGGAACGATAAATATTCCCAAGAGAAAGCTGGAAAATGCTCGGAGTCATGCCGAGTCACTGCACAGGCCAAGAAGGTGTACAGCAAAGTCTGGCTCAAGATTTGATGGTCTATTGCAGTCTTTTGCTCTGGTATTAGGTCCTTTAGTGAGATCGCAAACTAGGAGTTTATACAGTTTTATTAACACTCGTCCACACGGCTTTTGGGTTCGATATCAAAACGTTCCGCCTGCTGTGTCTAGCGAGATGATATTCTGAGAACGTTTACTGCCGGTTATAAAACCTAAGTATTTTTAATGTACAAAAACCTGCTACTATTGTTTTTTCAGATGCGAGCGATTTTGCATGCTGTGCCGTCGCTTATTTTGGCGACTTAGCGATGTATTGTACTAGGGAATTCTTTACCGACGAGATGAGACGCTCTTCTGCGCATCGTAAGCTCATAGCAGTGGAGTACGCATTGCATGCATTCGGTAGTTTTCTTACAGGTAGATCTGTATTAGTGAATACAGATAATGTGGTAGTGTCACGGATTGTGAAAATTGGAAGTTCAATGCCTGTTTTGCAAGAAATAGCTTTGAGTATTTTTAAATATTGTGTGCAACAAGAGATTGATTTTGATTGCCGTTGGATAAAACGGCAAGATAATGCTGTGGCGGATTGCCTTAGTCGTTCCAGAGATACTGACCACTGGGTAGTGTCTCAATTGGCCTTTAACGTTTGTTCTAGGCGTTGGAGTTGTTTTACGTTTGACAGATTTGCTGACGAGTTCAACAAAAAACCAGAAAAGTTCAACTCTCGTTTTTGGTCTCCCGGTACAAGCGGAGTGGACGCACTCATTCGAGATTGGTCACAACACAACAATTGGCTTTGCCCGCCAATTTCTTTGATCCCTAGAACGATCAGGCATTTGATAGCATGTGGGGACCGTGGCACGTTATTCATTCCGTGTTGGAAATCTTCAGTTTTCTGGCCTATGATGTTTCCCCAAGGACATAGAGCATATTTTGTAGTTGATTGCGTTGTTTTTAGAAGGGAGATGGCATTGGACCGAGAAAATAAGTATTCACTGGGAAATCAACTTACCCAGTTTCTTGCTGTTCGTCTGTGCTGCTGACCTGCTTCCCCTTCCTTTTTCTTTGTTCTACTAGCCTTACTCTAAGGTTTCATACGAAATCGTACAAAAAACAATAGATTTTCGGCTGAATATAGCTTGAACCATCCCTTTTTTGGCTATATTTTTTTGCTTTGCTTAATTTCAGATATATTTCGCCGTTCTGCTTTTCGGGAACAATTTGTACGTGGTGGTCTGAAATCGCTGCTTGCCCAACTCCAGTCGGCTTTGCTAGCTTCGTCTGCGACTTCGACTACCAAACTATATTTGAATGCTTTCCAGCGGTTAAAATGTTGGTGCGAAGAGAAACTGGTTAGCCTGCTTCCTTGTACTTCTCTAACTTTAGCTTTGTATATTATACAGTTAACGAGTAGAGGCTTGTCACATTCCGCTTTGTCTCAGTCGTATAATGCTATTCTGTGGCATCATGCGCTAGCCGGTTTGGCAAAGCCCGAATATATCGTGACGAAACGGTATTATCTGCTGGTAAACATAGTGCGGGTTATGGAACACGTTACTGGAAGTTGCCGTTGCCATATCCTATCATTTTGGAACTCGCCACGTAACGGATAGAAATTGTCTATATCAAATGAGGAGTCTCGCTTTAATTGTGTTAGGATTTTTTGGTTTTTTCAGGCACGGGGAACTAGCAGCGGTTCGGCATGACGATGTTGTCTTTGAATCAGATTTTCAGAATATTTACGTATCGGGTTCTAAAACATATCAATATAGAAGAGGATCCTCTGTCAAGCTTACTAAGGGTAAAGGTTCTTTGCATTCTCCGTTTAGTGTCACTAAGCACTATATCGGCTTGTTGGGTATTGCTCCATCGCCGAAAACATTTTTGTTTACTCGTTTACAGAAACAGAACGGCACATATTTTCTGGTTTGGCAGTCACACTTGTGTTATTCTCAGGCGAGAGAGCTCTTCTTCGAGTCTTTATCACGAACTTCTATCATTTCTCCTTCCGATTTTGGTCTTCCAGTTTAAGGTCCGGTGGAGCATCGCATGCGTCAAATTTTTGCGTGGATCAAACATTAATCCGAAAACACGGACGGTGGACGAGCGATTTTACGAAGGACGGCTACGTGGCTGATTCTATGGAGAAAGAACTATCCGTGGCTGAAAAAATGCTGGGTTCTGATATTACATGATAGAATCATTTTTCCGTAAGCCTTTATGTGTAAAAACTGTTATTAATGCGCACATATATAGGCGAATATTCTAAGCACATGTGCTAATGTTATCTTGGCTTGTATGTTTCTTTTCATGACATACCTCTTTAGTTATAAGCCTTTAATGATATTCTTAGTTATAAGCCTTTAATATATTTCACAGGATCAAGTATTTAGTTTTTCACATTTTAAGTACGCCTTTATGCAGCATTACTCGGCGTTAGCTATCAATTAGAGTCAAATAAAACATGTGATTCATTTGATTTTTTTTAATGATGCCGTATTTTGTAGAAAGAGCGACGTTTAAAACATAACTAGTAATTTTGTGACTACACAAATTTATAAAGCTTCGGAACCCAATCTTTAATTAGCATTTAGAATACTTTCAACCTAAACTAAATACGTAAAGTGTATCGCTCACGATGTTTCGGACTTTAATACATAACGTTCCAGGTTCTTTAGGATTAATGCCTTTTTGGTTTGTAATTTTTTGTACAAAGCGGTACCTACCACTAAACAATAGAGTTACGCTTTTATTTCGGTAAATTACAGTATTAGAATCGTACCAAAAATTCTGTTTGATTTCTCAGACAAATTTTACGGATACTATCTGCTTTTCCAGAATCGACGAGCTATAAGCAGTCTTTCGTTTGTTATATTTTGTTTCATATGTCTAGCCATTATCAACAAGACACTTGAGGTCGGCATAGTCTCCGGTACTCGCGTATAAGACGCGCTATTACAATTAATGACTACATCGCCCTATTGATACAGATATTTCATTACTATTTTAGCAGCTTTATTTTGTCTGCAGGAATAGGTAAAATAGCTTATCGATTTAAAAGCTACAAAGACGCTTAAAATATTAGTGCGTAATTTGATCTTTTTTAGCATATTTATTACAAGTGCGTTATAGTTCATTAAAAGAATCCATCAAAAAGGGAAGTTTTGAATTAATAAAAAACCACTAAAAGCGCTGATGACGACGCGACCCTCTGTTACAAGAATTGTCATGTATAGGGAATTTACGAGAAGCACAGATTAAACAACTTTTACCTCTCATTAACCAAGTTTTGAGACCTAGTCAGTCTTAGTTGAGAACGAGTCTAAACTAAGGTAAACTCAAATTGAAATTATATCCATTGTAGGAATTAAGCAAGAATTAAAATATTTATTGTTCATATTTATTCCCATCTTGCACAAACACATTTCACATTTTGACTAAAAATATTGAAATAAAAGAAGAAATATTGAAATGCTTATGATTGAATGAACAACTGTTTAATTAACCTTTGAAAATTTCTTGTTCAAAAGTCTGGTCAACATGAAATGTTAATACAAAGCCGCTTCTATAGTTTTCTGGGAAAGAAAGGCACATTAGTAGCGGTGCCGTATCGTAAACAACCTGAGATACATCAACATGTTCGATTAATAAGTTTTTTAGCTTCTTCAGGCTCTCAAAGTCCTAGAGAGAAGTCTTTAGCTTAATGGCAATACAAATTTTCAATAAAACGGTTATTTTAACACATTATAGTCCATGGTTCCTTTGTTTTCGCTTCATTTGTATTGCTATATATAAATTTATAGGCCCGATTATGTTTAATTTTGCGTTTTCGGTTGCAGGCGCTGGTTTCAGTAAATTTCGGGCCCTGATATGTTTTGATTCGATGCGCTCTTGATTTTCTAAAGATCTTAATTACCCTACCTAACAACGTGCAAATAAACGCATCATGTGTTTACCTTACCTTGCAATGCCGTCAGTGGTGTTATTCTAGAGAAATCCAATAATCCTTTGACTTACCCTTTCTTTCTTAATCATATTATAGTACATGTAAAAATTTTATTGTGCTTTTACCTATTCCAATAAGGAGTAATAAATGACAGTTATACTGTAAACCATGTCAAAATCGGTGCCAAGAACTGATTATACGTTTTGGCGTATCTGTCACTGTAAGAAAATTATTGGCTGGCCTTTTTATTGTGACTGGTCTGTCCTCTTTTGTTATCTGTGCATATTTCACATGAATTCTGTAGGAACCACAATTGCCAAACACTAACAAAAGAACGCGCCTTATTTTTAACATTAATTAAATTCGAGTGGAACGAGAATTTTCAATTTTGGCTCTGGATGGGGGGTTGAGGAAGTCCTGTCTGTGTGTGTCGCACCAGAATCTCGATAACGGTTGGGCGGGTTGTGATACAAGGTAGCTCATTCGAACCGCAATGGCCGATTTAGGTGTAGTGACGGAGCCCGATTTTTGAATTTTTTCCCGTGGCAAAAGTTATGGTACAAAATGACGTCATGTTGGCCCATTTTTCGGGCACCCCTCCAGTTTTGGCGACTTTTCTCAATAAGTAAACGAGGTATCCGCAAACTAATATTCCTATTCCATGTAGCTTTACCAGGGCTTTCTAATGATATATAACAAATTTTTCAACTACTTCCCATTCTGGAGCCTATAAGCTTATTGTTGGCGCCAAATTTCATATTTGGTGAAAAGTCGTGGGAAATGCACCTAAATGTGTGTTTTTGTTGCTTTTGGGGTGTTCTGGGCAGATAAACTTATTGTGAGTGTCAAGAATATTGTGTGGCAAATATTTTTCACACTTCTGCTTCATACTTGATATGAAAAATGAGATTTTTCTCATGTGTCGGTTTGAATTTAACGTTCTTTTCACGGTCAATTTAGGGTTTTGTTAATTATTAAATTGTTAGTTCATTGTTTTTGTACTCGTTGTATGATGTTTTGTCTACTGCATACGGTGGCTATCAAAAGAGGCGTGCGTAACTATAACTCATCACTCACGATTTATATAATGCTGCACCTGCGTACTGCGTGTAGGCTTTGTTTGTGTGTGCTTTCCACAACAGACTTCGGGGGATTGTTCTCACCACTCGAATTGTGGCTCGCAAGCGAGCTTCACTAGTTCAACACAATTCACTTCGTAGTAATGGAATTAAACCCATCATGTTCAGAAAAATGACCAATGCTCTTGGATATATAGCCGCATTGGAAAGACGGAAACCCATATGTAAAGTAAACGGATCATGGCATTACTTGTTTTCTGAACAGTTCAATGAACAGCATAAGCATAGAACCCATAGTCTTATGAATTTAATTGCCAACTCTTCATGGCGGCAGGGCGGGGTAACCTAGATTGAGCAATAATTAATTGAATATTGAGCGATTACGCTGATGTATTCTTAGCGTTTTTGACGCAAATGAAAGTTTTATATCAGTTTGTTTGGGTTTTGATCTCAATTTATATAGTTTCAACGAACTCGATTATGCTGGTGTTAAAGCGCACAGGTCGACAGTACACAAAAT